>SZYD01002298.1:0-50872 GCA_009363875.1 Mikania micrantha | reverse complement strand
AACAACCCAACAAGCAAACATATAATCCAACAAATTACGTAAATGTCTTAGATGATAAATGAATAATGCCCATTATACCTTCTAAAGTCTCTAGCACAGAAATCATACATGCTTCTTAACTATTACGTGAGAAGACATATTCGAAATAACACCTATAAATTTGATGAGCACACACGTTTAATAGACAAATAAAACATACGATGTATAGTCAAGTACTGACAGTAATATTTCAGTAGTAACATAACTAAAAAATGATATACATGAGTTACAACCAAATCTAATGACTTGTCTATGCTTCAAAACATGAACAACGAACAAATGACTAACAACGGGAGTAATATTCACCCAAGTGTCAAACCACAAGGTCTCTTGGTTAGAAAAAGCAATAGGGGTGTCTTGGTAGAGTATAGGAGAAGATGAACACAAACCTTACTCATATCCCTGGCTCAAAGTTATCGTTTTGAAGTTAATCATCACAACACTTTTAAATTATTTTCACAAAATAAGTAAAATAACGTTAAAATTAGTTCAATTTTACTTTAACCCTTGAGGGGCCTACGAAACATGTAAATAAATTGTGGTCACGTGACTCACTTGATGTTGATAAGTAGTTAAGACTAAACTCGAATAAATCATCAAATGTTTATACCAAAGGGGGATACAAGTAAATACCACATATAAATCATAAATTAGTCTAGTGTAGGGGTCAGCTCAAGACTACTATTCTTCTCCAAACTATTATTCATGTGTCATGTCAATATTTATCCATTGAACTGCATTTGGTCATACATATTAGGGAGGGTTATCTAAACACCCTAAAACATATTTTAACGCCTCCTGTTATTTATGTATGTCTCGTAGTGGTCACTTACGGGCGTTAATGGTCCAATTCATTAGCATTGAGGGTCCAATCATTAGCATCGACACCTAATGATTGCCCCTCTATACGCCCGTATTGACCATTTGGACGTATAGTGGTGTGAGATATGTCATGGGGTGTGTGAATAATACCACCACTATTGATAATACTTTATAAGATAGTCATGTATGATATGATAGTAAATGCTTGTATGCCACATACGACCATCAATGTTAAGCAGCCCTTCTGATGTTTATTTACCATTTTGACTAGCGGTATTTTTATGTGTTTAATATGCATTTGCTAACACACTTATTAATATTTTTTTAATAATTTATTAGCTACCTTAAATCTCTCTAAAAAGTTTGCACAAGTTCAACCACACAAAAATTTGCCTCTTTTGATGATCCCAATGCCTCTTTTGACGATCCAAATTGTGCCTACTATTTGAAAGTAGAGTTAGTCGGTTAGATTTACAAACAAACTGAACAATTCGTGAGTTGTTCGACGGAAATTCGTTTATGTATTTTGTTAACACACATGGTGTTCATTTATTATGTTCATGAATCGTTCGGTTATGTCCGTTTTATTATGTCCGTTTATTTGTGATCGTTTAACTATCTAATTTAATGATTTTATTAATAATATAAAAATATAAACGTTTTTTAGGCCCATGATAGTATGAAGCCCTATCCATGTTCATGGTTAATGAATTAACTTTTTATAGGCTTGTTGTTTGTGTTAGTTATTTTGTTCAATTTGTGTTCATTTATATATTTATTCAGTTATGTTTGTTCGTTTATTTAGTTTTGTTTGCGTTCATTTATGTCGTGAATGATTTTATTTAATTTTTTAACGAACGAACACGGACATATTCGTTTTCCTTAACAAACGAAACGAAAACACAAAATTCATGATTGTTAATGTGTTCGTGTTCGTGCGGTTCATTTATAGGCTTGGGTAGAGTCCTCTATAAAAGTAAAGTGAAATTAATGGGGTTTAAAAGATGACATGTAAACTAAATTTAAGTAAAAGAATCAATTTTTTGGTTGAAAATAATAAAAGTATGATTTTTCAAAGTTAACTTAGCATTATGTTAGAATAGCCAAAATTTAGTATATTCAATTTGTGTTGAAGAATTGGAGGTTTAAACTCCATGAAATCCATGATACCAATTGGATTTATAAGCTAACACAAAAAATTAAATTTTAGAAAAAAAAACACTCAATTTTGGTTATAAAAAGTGTGAGTTATATAAACAATTAAAGTTGAGTGAAATTTCGACTCTTTTGTATGAAGATTAGAATTTGAAATGTGAAAGAAAAGTAACACAAAAGTTAATCAACTTGCAAAAAATATTTATAGGAAATCCTACAAATACGAAAACCCCTTTGCTTCTACTCTTAATGGATTTATTGTTTTAAATACATGATTCTACTCTTTTATCCTTGGGATTTCTTATGTTATTCGCAACTAGAATCCAGGTGGGATCACTTTGATAGAATATAACTAAAATCATATATCTTATGTGTTATTTAACTACTGATTTGCTCTCTAAATGCATTTTAGGTTTTAATATGCTACAACCAGTTCAAGTGATAAAATAACCCATATAATTATAGATGTATTAAGTTGATTTTGTTTTTAAAAATTAATCAAACTAATGAAATAAAAATAAAAAAGTAATGATGAATCATGAATTTAATTAAAGTTGAATTAAAATTAACTTTTCTTTTCAATGTATAGATTTACTTATTCTTAAGCTTTTGCTAATTTTTTAAATCCCCTCAAATAGTATTCAAACATACGACCATTTGATTAATAGTTGACCACTCTTATATTGAAAAACTGAGGAACAACGAGACATTCGATCTCGTAGATTTCAATTTTCCTTATCAAAGGAGGGAAGCGTTCATGAGTATCTAACAGTCAGAAGTCGTCAATTTCAATATTAGTAAAAGAAATGAATGAACACTCTAGGAACTTAAGTGGAGGCCACAACAATGGATGTAAGACATGTGTGCAAGGAATCACGTCTTACACAAACACACCATAATGACTCAATTCAAATTAAAGATTTCGTAAAAAACAAATTAGGGTTTTTGAAAACTAGATCAGGTTTTTTTATGATGTGTTCTTAGCAGGGACGGCCCTGAGAATTAAGGCACTTTGAAAACTGAACCGAAAAACCGTTATAAAAAAATCGAACAATATTTGTAACTGAAAATACTAAACCGAATTCTGAATTTGGCATTCGCTTCGGTTCTTAACTGTATTCGAATTCTGAATATGGTTTTCAGTTTGGTTACTAACCATATCCGAAATTTGAATTTCAGTTTTTGGTTGGTTTCGGTTCGGAATTTCTTTTGAATTTGGTTTATTTCGATTTATTCGGTTAATTGATTAAACTCTATTATTTTATTAATATATATATAAGAATGAATTCATTTTATTTGGATCATTTATTTTAGTATTTAACTTTAATTGGGTTATAATTGGTTTATTCGATTAAATTCGGTTTAATCGGGTGAGTTTATTTGTTTTTAACCAGTTTATTTGGCTTTAATTGGTTTGTTCGTTTTAACCAAAACCGAGCCGAACCACTTTCTGAATTCGGTTTAGTTTTCGGATATGGAAAAAATTTGAAAAGCGATTAAAACTGAACCTAATAAACGTTAAACCAACAATTAAAACCCTAGTTTAAAGGGAATGAAATTAACTCTCTATATTTTAAAGAAAATTTTATTTTGTACCTCTTAAATCATGTGTATATAAATATATATTTTTAATTCTTTACAACTTGTTGGTTTCGTTTGAATGAATCTCTATATATATTCATATATCAAAAATTTTGTGCCCTCTAAAAAATGAGACCGAGATGAAGGTCAGGTTTGCCCCTCCTCCGAACCACCCAAATATATGCAATTATTTGGGTTTATTTAAGTTCATCACGTACCCATGATCTATAGAAATTCTGAAGAACATATATGCAATTAAAAGGCCTCAAACCCTAATATCTTTGAGTTGTGATAATATATGCAATTGTTTCCTGTTTTCAATCCCTGAGCCAACGTGTAATAGAGGGCTTGATGAAGGTTTACTGGTGGCATGCAAGCATCATGCAAAACACTTGATGAACGCTTGATATATGTATAATAGGAGGCTTGATGAAAGTGAAATAAGTGTTTTTTATTTTTATTGTTTAGAAGAAAAAACCGCCAGGGTGACGTTGTGACCGCATTCATGACGGGTCACGCCTAGGGATGTTCACGAGTTGAGCCGAACCGAGCCGAGCCAGGGGTCAGCTCGGACTCGGCTTGGATTTAAACCGAGCCTGGCTCGGCTCGGATTGTAAACCGAGCTTGAAATCTTGGCTCGGACTCAGCTCGTTCTTAACCGAGCTGGCTCAGCTCGGCTCGTTTTTGGCTCGGTTTTTAAATAAGAAATTTAATATTTGAATTGCATTCACCTCAACTCGGCTAGGTTCGTTTTTGGCTCGGTTTTTACATAAGAGAAGATGGTTGAATATATGGGACTAGGAATTAAGAATATGATTTATGAATTAAGAATTAGTGGAGCAGGTGAGAATTGAGATTAATTTCGTATTTCTGTCGTAATTTTCTTTTTTTGTTTTTGTTTTTATTTTTATTTTTATTTTTAAGATAATTACAAAAATAACACCAAAAAATATTTAATAGCAAAAGCAACCATATAGTTTTATATTTTAGTATAGTATGTTGTACAAGAGAGCCGACCCACGAGCCGAGCATACGAGCCAAGCAACGAGCGAGCTACGAGCCGAGCCAACCCTGGCTCGGACTCGGCTCAGTTACAAAACGAGTTGGCTTGGTTCGGCTCGGTTACAAACGATCTTTATTCAAGCCGAGCTTTTTCCGAGCTTCTTCTGAACGAGGTACGAGCCGAATCCGAGTTTCGAGCTTTTATGAGAGCCTAGTCACGCCCGGCTCAGGTAGGGTGTGTAATGAGAAAAGGGAGAGATGATGGGCGTGAGGGTGTCATGTGGGTTGGTCATGTAGGAGCTCACGTCTCCCACTCCCACTCCATATGGTCTAACAAAGGTGACAAAATTTCGGAGGAAAAAAATAAATAAATGATTACTATTTTAGATAGTTGAATCGACATGGTAATCTTCATAGGATCCAATGTCAGTATTTAAAAAATAAAAAAGATATTTCATTAATAAAATAAGAAACTAATCATAAAAAAATGTGAATACCATAACTCAATTTATAATATTTAAAATAAAAATTATTAGGTCTTCGTATTTTCCAAAAAAAAAAAAAAGTAATTAATTATATTATAAATGACAAGTCTATGGAGATTCAGATGCAGGCAGAAACCATGCTTCGGATCTGTGAAAGCGAAAGACACGAAAACAAAGGTAATATTTTTGGTCAACAAAGTTGTTGATAGCCAGCCACCATGTTCCCATTATTTACACTTTTACCCCACCCACTCTAAATTACCAAATCACCCCTACCCACCACATTATTACATACGTGCTGTCACGTCCCCTATCCCACCACCAAACACATCCTAATACTTTCAATATAAAATAATTTTTTTTAATTAACTTATTTTTAAGGTTTTAAATTCTTGTATTATAAACTCGTGTTATTGTTACACATTTTATACTATTAATTAATATATGGACGTGTAATGTGAATAGTTACATGAGAATCAGACTGAAAAAAAATTAAGAGATAAAACTTCTCTTATATGATATCTACAAACTTATATGACCTGTATAAATAGATATGGTATATAATTATAGATAAAGCTTGATGTAAAACGAACGTTATAATCAGGGATGAAGCTTGAATTTTTTGTGTAGGGGGCGATCCTTAATATAAAATTTTTAGGAAGAAAAACAAGAGGACCAGACTCCATTAATATAAAATTTTTCTATCAAATCCTACTACATATCTGCTTCTGAGCCAAAAAACAGCAGCAGCCGGGGCCTCTTGGGCCTTCATTATCCTTCGTCCTTGGTTATAATAATTATTGAGGCTTTTATATATTTCTTCTTCCTAACTTACAAAATTACGTATTTCCAAAAATAATGTTTTAAGAGTATTGTACATTATGCAATGAAAATTTTTATTTTGAGAAAAAATATGTAATTTTGTAAATTAGAAAGAAAAATGTGTAATTCTCCCGTAATTATGTTAGAAACACATTGACACACACCATGTCTTAATTTTTTTTTCCATATAATATATTTAAAAAATAATAGGACATTCACATAACAGACATTTAGATGCTGATTGGGTCTTTTAATTAATAAAAGTTCTGATTTTGTTCAACTTCTTAATTATTAATAGATTTACAAAATGATTCAAACTTAAACGTGTCATTAAAAGGTTAACAACATATGACTGATTAAAAGATAGCTTTTAATAAAATTAATGATAAAATATCAAGAAGCCCCTTAATCATGTATTATTAACATTCAGGCATTTGACAATTTAAGAGTAATTATAAGTGGAAATAGATATTTTTTTAGGATCTTGTTATTTTCACACTTACTCTTCAAACTTCATACCTTCTGTACGCTTCGTATGGTCCTATATATACAAAATGTGCATGTGAATCATTATTTCTTAAAACTTCTCAGTGTAAATGATTGGTCTCGTATAAAAATATATTTATGAAACGTATAAGTCATATACAAAACCAATTAATATCGAATTAATGACTGTCATGAATGCTATATATGTTATATACACCTATGTGAAACGTGTAGTATTGGGGGGTTTTATATTAAAAAAAAAGTTATGTAAATAACCTTATTTATTTTTTTGTTGTATTAAAAGTGTTGGTTTGTTATTTTAGGATTAATAAATCGATGAATATTACTAGTTCATGTTTTTTTATTGATGATGATGATCCAATCATATTATAGCATTTAAAATAACAAGATCAATCATTATACGTGATTGGTTTGTAGTTTAAAAAAAAAAAAAACTAAACATTGAAGGATATGATCAAAAATAATCATTTTTATACACCTTGAAGCACAGACACTCAAGACAAGATTTTAATCATCTTTTCGGATTTAACGCTTGATTGTGAACCCAATTCGTATTATTTTATACAAAAAAATCGATTTTAACCGTCTTCTTGGATTATTTTATACAAAAAATACTCTATTTTTGTATACGCTCGAGCTCACCCAAGGATAAACCCCACAACTTGGTAAACCCACTAAGATTGGCTCAACAAATTTCTCTTAGACCATATTCGAACCCAAAACCTTTTATAGAAAAGTCTAAAAGCCCAATTGGTTTATATAAACTAGTTAACTGTTAATTATACATATTTTACTATGGAAATCCTTTATTCCAATAAAACATGCAATAAATACATTTAACGAAGATGGAACAAAGTTGTGTAGATTTTCGTTATTATATTAAAACAAGTCATTAAATTATTAAATTGATAATAAATTTGTCGTGCTACCTTCAGTTATCCTAGCGATTGATAGCTAAGATCGATTCCTCGATCTCTGACCTGAGACAGTTGTGCCCCTAGATGCGCGGGAACCAGATGGAATCCGTAAACCTCGCCCTCCATTAGGTTCGAACCCTGGATTAAAGCCCTGATTCGTTCCTTTACCTGAATATCAATTAAAGTGCACCCTACAAGTTTAAAACCTAAGACTTTCACTTTGAGAATGTGAGCTTTTGCCAGTTAAGTCAATTCTCCGGATGAAATGATGTGAATTGATAATCATTTGACATCACAATGTTCAACGTAGTCATCTAACTTCAGAGAGTCAATGATTCGATGTTATTTTTATGCAACTAGTTGTTATGATCATTATATTCCATGCATGACAATTTTCAATTTTATGTGTAAATTGCATTTTTACGTACGTTATATTATGATTTATATGAAGAAGATAAAGAGATAATTTAACATAAATTTAAGAGTTTTAGTAATTAATGAATAAGCTTAAGGTATCTACAAATCTACAATCATTAAAAGTTTTTTGTGCAATTGATTTTAATAATAAATAATCATTGGCCTTTAAATTAAAATAATAGTTGTAATAGTCGTAATAATAATAATAATAATAACAGTAACAATAGTTATAGAAATAACAACAATCAAGATTTTTTGACAATAATATATTTTTATGAATTTATATTTTTTAAAATTACACTATAAAAAAATATTTTGAATATAGTAATGCTAGTTTTCTAACTTTAAAAAAATATTAACACATGACGTGATTATATACTATCATATGACTACATGTTTTACCATTTTTCGTGTTAGTGTTGTGTTTTTTCTCACATCATGTGGGCACTCTAGTTTTTTTATAAGTATCATGATTTAACAAGTAAGTTGAGGATGAAGCACTACTCTCAAATATGGTAACTCGCATTTTGTACAAACCTTATAAGTGACGCCTATACGTTACGTACAGAACTATAAGTTCATACAGGATTCACCTATATGACATGCACAAATTGTTGGTTGTCACATCAAGGTATGACATGTATACGCATGTATGCTTTATATAATATTATACATGTCGTATAAGTTTCACATATACAATACGTATACGCCTGTAGTCCTATATAACACATATAGACTTTTGACAAACAATCAAATTATACATTCAAATTATTTGATATGTAAGATTCTCCTACAACATACTATATATCAATATGTCAAACAATATGAAAAATTTAAAGTATTGAATTTTCTTGATTATTCTTTAAATTCAATCTATTTGTTAGTGATGTCGATTTTGATGATAAGTATATGTTTGGCATATATTATGACGTGTCATGAGTGCAAGAAAATAATAAGGTATGCATTTTATTACTTATTTGGTTTTCTTTATTAAAGATTAACCATACCATTGTTGTAGGAGGATGTTGAAATCAGTCTTCTTATGAAAGATCAATGTTGTCTGATTTGAATAAAATTCCTGATGTTCAACCTTTATACCTACCAGATTTGTATGAAAACCATTCGTTGAACCTTCTTGCATCAAAGTTATCAGAAGTTCAACTTACAAAATTAACCTTCATATATGCAACAAAACAATAAGGTAGAACCCTAATTTCCTCACCCGCGAGATACATAAATAACCATAAATATTGTAAACCGTAAGTCCATCACCCACAATCCCAGCCCTTCATCATAAGACGGTAGAACCCTAATTTCCTCATCCGCAATCATAGCCCCTCTTTAGCAGTCGGCACAACTCGAGCCCTTCATAAGAAATTGGCGTAGCCCCCACCTTTCATATGCAGTCGGCACAACCTTAGCCATTCATCGGCAATTGGCACATTCAACGTCTTAAATAATTTTTTTAATGATGAAAAATTCGAATGTTTGAAACAACTTTTCAATGATGTTTTCTTATCATGTCAATTTGTAATTTGTAAACTTAATTTTTATTTTGTATATGTTTTTGGTTAAAGTTATTGTTTTTTATAATTATTAAGTTTGAAATTGAGATAAACATTTTGAATTTGTAATAAATTTTATTTTGAAACAGAGCTGCTTGGTTTGTAAACGAGTCGTGCAAGAGCACAACATTTGGCTAGGTTTCGCAAATCTTAACCAAATCGAACCGCTAGGTTTGAATACGAGTCGAGCACAAGCATAAGCTTGCTCGGTTCGGTACAGATCAGCTCATGAATAACCCTACTTGTAATTCAAACAAGTGGTTGTTTTCCGCTGCTCATGATGCGGATTATAGAGGTAGAGGAGGGCACACGTTAAGGTTCATTACGATAATCACAACATCCTCGACACATTTATAGAACGGTGATACTTCCTCACTTCCCTCACAGATGGAGGCCTTACTAAAAGAGGCTGCTCTTGCCACTTGACTTTAGAGTAGTGAGGTCAACCGGCTAAAGTATCTTGTGGAGTGGCATGTTTAACTCATGTTGTTTTATATTATAGTTTGACTTGTACTTTTTAGTTACTTTGTCATGTATGTATAAACTCATATTATATGTTTATCTTTATTTTTGTATTTATATGTGTTTATATTGATCTTTGTATTGTATGTAATCAATGTTTGGTTTTTTGTTTGGTCACATATTACACAAAGATTTAAGTTAATTAATAAATGTATGTTATCATAAAAGTTGTTAACTTAATAAAGGATTACTTTTATTTTAAAAAAAAAAAAAGATATTAATTTTCTTTTTCTTGTCAAAATCCCCAAATTTTATAAAAATAATATTAAAAAATAAATAATGTGTAAGAATATGTATAACTTTTTATTACATAATAAAAAAGTTATTTGTGCCGTATTATACTATATTTATTGATGTTTTGTGACAACAAAATCAAAGTGTTGGGAAAAAAACAAAATGAGACATATGATGATATATGTCTCGTCTAGGTCAGTCACCTACATAAACCACACCTGTTATTAGTAGAATTTAAGATATATCTATACAATACAGATAAAATTTGTCATAGATTAATCCATTGATTATCTCATTATTAGGGATAATATCATATATCCCTTTATTAAACATAAAAATTACATATATCCCCAATATCAAACCAAAATTACAAATATCCATATGTTCCAAAATTACCACTTAGTAAGGAGAAATATCTAAGTTATTTTTAGTTAGTTCATTAAGGGTAAAATAGTAAATACATAATTTGTTTTTTAATGATATGGATAAATATGTAATATATTTGGTTTAGAAAGGGGAAATATGTAATTTAGTTTTAAGATTGGGTAAATATGTAATAAATGGTTTTAGCAATAGGATATATGTAATTGACCCTCATTATTATGGGTGTTCAAATTCAAATATCTGAAATTTCGGATATCTATATTTTAGATATTCAAAATATCTGAAAAGTTACCCAAAATATCTGAAAATTTATAAGAAATATCCATAAATTATCCAAAATGTCCGAAAATTATCTGAAATATCCAAAATCATTCAAATAAAAAATGATTTTGGATAATTTGAATATTTGAGATATCCAATATTTTTTTAAAATAGGTATCTGAATTTGAATCCTATATATATAAAATTTCGGATATTTCAGATTGAGAATGCAGGATTTTGTCTCATTTATGGCTTTTTATTTACTACACCTAGTTACTATTCTTTATTAGAGGCATTGTCTCAATGTTACTCTAGGATTCTTTCAAATGGAAGGTCTTGGGTTCAAAACCCGTCTGCAGCGAAATGGGGGTCTGAGAGGGGTCAGGGGGTTTTCCAGTGAGGTTTCCTCCTATGGTGGTTGTGATGGCTCATGGGAGGTCCAGGTAACTAGACCTTGGTAACATGCCTGGAAACAGTGAGTTCACACGATTGTGACATTCGTCGATCAAAAAAAAGTTGCTATTATTTACTTTACGTTAGTCTATGAATTCTAGTACGTTGTATTGAACAAGTTAAAAAGTATGAAGTGGGCTACAACATACCTTATAGTTATTGTTTTTTATTAATATTTTGTTAAACTCCCATAAATATTCACATTTTACCAAAACATATACATACTATGTAAATCATTAAACATATTTATACTATATAAAAAAAGAATAACAATACGCCACGTGCCGTTATTTTAGCCAATCCACATCACATTTGACACATGGCACATATATAGGCCATCCATGTGGCATATTTAACAAATTTAGAAATTAATTTCATTTAATACAATAAAGTCAAATTTTCAAAATTAAAGAAATACAATTAATATTCATATTTTAAAATATTAATGAAAATCTAATCATTTCAAACTTTACATTTTCAATTAATAATTTTGAAAATTCAAAATTAAAAATATTATTTTTATTTGTATTGTTTAAAAAGATGTTTAGATATTTATTTTCATATTTTAAAAATTTTATATTATTTGTATATCTAATTTTCTATCATGATTTCTTTGTAATGCTTATTTTTTATACAACCCTGTGTATTACACAGGTCAATAACCTAGTACATACTATATAAATCAAAAAATAAAAAATAAATAAAAGGTAAATGGTCTATACGGTAAATTTACCACCCTACCGTATTTTTTTCGAAAATTTTGACATCTGCTTTCACAGCTTTTCATGCAAACTTCTGTGCCCCCCTCCCAACACAAAAGCAAAAGTCGTTCAACCACACATTCTTGTTCTGGTCCTCTTCCTGCTTTCATACAGCTTAACAAAATTACTAAAATAACCTTCCAAACTAAAACTGTAAAGAATTTACAAAAATGGTCCTTACAATATCCACCATGTTTAATTTAACTCCTCTATAACAATATCCTGTACACTTACCTTATTCTCAAACACCATCTCCCTCCTATAACTTTTCTTCTTTCTTTTTTTCTTTTAATTTCATCACATATTCCTTGCTACCCACAAAAATTTCAAGGAAAAGAATCAAGAATACAACACATGATAATCCAATTCACCTTCATCCAACATGTATACAAGCAACCCGACCCGTTCCGAGCCTGCTGATTCTGAAAAGTTCAGCATGAAGAAATGGGGGTTTGATTCACGCTCAAAGTCTTAGATTCAAAGAGTTTTCTGGTTGAATCATCATTTATATGTCATCTGTCTTCTACAAAGATTCTGCCTACGAAATCACGAAACCGTTTGGAATAAAGCTTTGGATCGACAGCCGAGATGGATGTCGGGTCAGCTTGTAGTGATTTGTATGCATGTTCAAGCTTCTTGCTGATATCGTAATCTTGTAAAATATCGATGATTCCAAAATAGAGTACCACCTCGTAGGTTTCACCGGTTCTTGAGGGTGTCAAATGGCTGAATCCACCAGGAGTATATTGGTCAAAATCACTTCGCCTGCCCATCCTTTCAGCTCTAGCTGGCATGTTTGCTCCCAGTCTGATCAACGGTTTTCTGATAAATAAAATATAATAAAATTATTTAAAAAAAAAAAAACATGACAATAGTAAAAGCTATGTAAGATTTAAATGAAGTCTACCATCACCCATATGCCATATGGATCACAGGATGAGAATTTACAGGTTTATTTTTAAAAAAAAAACATGGCATATGTCAACCATTTCCCATATTTAAAACATTTACAGGATTGTTTTTTTACAAATTTAATAAAGAAATGTCAAAGTTGAAACATGAACATGCATCAGGAAATGCGATTAGAAGGACATGATAATATTATTTAAGAACTAGATTAAAAGATCACTTATATTACATATTTATAGAAAGTCAAAGTAAAACCAAACTATGAGCATATGTCGAGAAATGCAATTAGAGGATATAATTATACTCATGTATGAAAAATTAGAAAAAGTAAGCCATCACCATATACCATATGGATCAAGAAGAGCAATTACCAGATTATTTTTTGCCAAATTTTAAAATAAAAAGTCAAAGCCAAAAGATGGACATGTGTCAAGAAATGCAATAGGAAAAATAAGTGTGAATTTATGAAAGGTAAGCCATTACACTATGCCATATGTAGCAAGAATAGCATTTACAGGTGTTTACCAAATTTGAGAAGAAAAGGTCAAGGTCAAAACGTCAAGAAATGCAATTAGAAGGCCATAATAATACATAAAGGTCCCACTAACAAAACCTTGTCTGATAAAACTACATCAAATAGCCAACCCAACACCAAATCAAATTAAATATTTCCCAACCACCATGATCAAAACGTCATTTAAAGAAAATGGTTGTCAACTTAAAGACCATTAAAATTTATCAACCACCATGGCATAAGCCAATTAAATAGGACATTTGCTTGGTGTATAGATACCGGTATAACCAGAAAATCAATAGAAAAGGTAGCAAAATTTAATTTAGGAACATAATGACGTGGGAAACATACTGGCCAGACCGAACACGATCCATGTCTTGTAGCTCAGCTTCAAGAAATCGACATCCACGCATGAACTTTTCATTTTGGTATGAATCACTCTTTCCTGAAATGGCAGCCAGTGTTACGTATGTGTAAAACTTAATTAAGATTATAGGAAACACGGAAGGAAAAAAAATTACCATTTCTCAAATAAAATGGTGATAAACCCATTTTGTCACCAGTATTATCATGGCGAAAGTGCATGCCAACTAGAAGACTATAATCCATTATTCTCTCGGCTTCTAAAAACTCACAATCTCTGTTTATTTGCCTGAAAACACAAACATTATATGTAAATTAAATGATTACATATACATTGGAAAGAAGATAGAACAACCATATAAGATGGAAATTATACTAACTTGATTAGTTCTTTGAACCAATTTTCTTGAAGACGAAACACATAGTTGAGGTCAAGATCTTTAAGTGTGGTGGTCTCATCAATTTCTTCCTCAG
This sequence comes from Mikania micrantha, assembly GCA_009363875.1. Classification (NCBI taxonomy): domain Eukaryota; kingdom Viridiplantae; phylum Streptophyta; class Magnoliopsida; order Asterales; family Asteraceae; genus Mikania; species Mikania micrantha. Next base: position 36,685 of record SZYD01002298.1, on the reverse strand, counting down.
GTTTATCAGTTGTCCGCCCATGTGATGACCCTTTAAGATCAAATCTTCTATGGATCCGATACTCGGAACAAAATAGATTACCCATCACAATAAACCGAGTCTGCATGGCATTAAATAGAGGACGTTCTAATTAGTCACAAAAGCCAAATTCAAACACCCCTAAACTGTTTAAACCGAAAAATAAATTACCTTAATACCACCAACAGGTTTGACACAATGGACACCAAAAAACTTTGTGACAAGAGAATTCTCATAACTACAAACATGCTGGTAATAACTTGGCAGCATTTTAATTAGAACCTGAAATCATGTATCCCAACTTTAGTTTCAAATATAAAGATATACATATACATGCATCAATTGGTTCATTATGAGCAATCAATCAAGATCTTGCCTTGACTTCTGATTTTTTCACAGTTTTAATCATGAACCGATCATCTTGTGTTAAATAAAAAAAGCTCCCACTTTTCCCAGGTGAAGAAAGCTCGCGAAGAGCATCATTCCCACAAATTGCTAGCATATAATCCGCTGGATCCACTTGGAACAGCTCCCTCAACCGTCTATAAACCATCAACCATTAACATTTTATCAACATAAAAAAACTGAAGTTAAATCCAATAAACCATCAAGAGATTTAAACAATACCTAAATACTATTGGGCAATAATCTTTCCAGCGAAATTCACCAGATTGATGTGGTGGTGTAAGCTTTGATCCTTCAGGGGGAAAGCGAGTCCAGAACTTTTCTTTCGGGTCAAAATCGGTAGTCTTTATGTCGCGAATAATGGAAGCATGTTTCCCAACAGAATACCTATGATAAATCCATCAAAGCGAATAGCCAAATACACAAAATTAACACAGAGTGAATCAAATTTAGATAAATTGTTCAATGAATCGAGGTTTTTACCTGATACCCAATTGAAGATTGAGCATCAAATCATAGTTTTTATGCCCCTTTGATATCATCTGACCAGGTTTCTTTGCTTCCCCACCATTGAAACAACACGGATTCCTTCTGAACTGCCTAATTTCATGGCGATCTAACCCCATGGAATCCCTATACAACATCGAAGCTTCTGCGTTATCAATTATATCACAAGTAATGTCACCAGCTTCACCATCCGATTCCCAAATACATATTCGTGGAAAACTTCTTTCAGTTAAACTCCCCCTTGATCCGTCTACAGAAGACCGTTTTCTAGCAGTTGAAAATACGAAATTATCATCCAAAAATGGTGCAGAAAGCTTTCGAGCAAACCCTAATTTATCTTCCTTTCCGGCATTGTTGTTAGCTGGATAAAAGGTTCCGTTTAATTGACGTTGAAAGGGATTTTTCAAAGTGAAGTTGCTATCTTTGCTCCAACCGCCGACGTAACACCCGCCGTCCGGCCAACTGTATACACCGTGACCTTTCAAAACACCGTTTTCCCAAGTCCCGTCATACCGATCTCCGTTCGCCCAAATCAAAACCCCTCGGCCGTTCATTACGCCGGAACTCCATTCTCCGACGTACTCGTTTCCGTTCTTCCAAACGTACCGTCCATGTCCGTCCGGCATGTTCCGGCGCCATGACCCTTCGTAATAATCGCCGTTGCTGTAATGTTTATGGCCATAACCGTGTTTCCGGTCAGATAACCAGGAGCCACGGTACGTGTCTCCGTCAGAGCCAGTAAACGTACCGGTACCCTCCATCCTGCCGGACTTAAATTCCCCCTCGTATGTGGCACCAGACGGCCAAGAAAACTTACCATTTCCCGAAGCTTTACCTCGTTTCCAATCGCCTTCATACATGCACCCATCGGACCACAAATACTTCCCGGATCCATGCGGTACGTTGCCGGAAAAGCTTCCGATGTACAGATCCCCGTTCCGGAGGTGTTTCTCGATAGTATCGGACCCGGATGTCGTAGCTAGGGTTTCAGCGACGGAAAACGCGAAGGAAACGGCGGTCGTCGGAGCTACACGACGGGTGGCGGCCTGAGATCTACTCCGGACGACAGAAACGAGAGGTTTAGGCTCGGTTTCATCTTCGGATTTCTTCTTCTTAGTGGAGAAAAGACTGTCATTATCATGAATCGAAGACGGAGATGATGATACAAGTTGTTCCGGCATGATTATCAACAAATTTGCATAGATTTTGAAGGAATTTGTGTGAATTTTCAAGAAATTGGTCCCATAATGCAGTGAATGGATGAATTGTTCACATGAAATTCCGTCTGTAAATTGTGAGATGGAAGCAGATGAGTGATGAGAGAGAGTAAAACTAAAATCTGAAAGCGAAAAGTGAAGATTATAAGGTGGGTTAGAGTGTGAAAGCGGTGGATCCGGTGACATACATGTTGCATCGGAAGGGGGGGTTATGCCTTGCCTCGTCGTTTATACCACTACCACCGTGTATTTTTGATATCCATATACACAAACCATATCTCATAATTTACCTTTACATGCTAATCAAATATTTTATATTAAATTTAAATATATTTATCATACTTTTATATATAAAAATAATTAATTTTATAAATAAACACTTAATATAATAAATAAAAATTATATATTCAAAAAGTTCGTTAAGGTTCGCGAGGTAGCTCGAGCTCGATATGTAAAGCTCGGACTCGGGCTCGATAACTAAACGAGCCACACTTTTGGGCTCGGGCTCGAGCTTGGACTCGGCTCGTTCGAGCTTTTTACCGATCCGATCCCGAGCATTTCACAAGCTGCCTTGGTTCGTTTACACTCCTATGGACTGGTATTGGTTTAGAACTGATTTTACAATAGGGTTTCTTTTTTGATAATTTTATAAATATAACTAACTTTTAAAGCATTTAAATTAAGTTATCGAAACTTTTTTTTGGTCTCGATTAGATCATTGAACATAATATGATGTTTTAATCATATGTAAATTACTTGAATACCGGTTTAACGTTTTACAGAAATATAATCAACATTCATAATTGTTCTAATTAAGTTATTGCAACTTTTTTGTCTCAGTTAGGTAATTGAACGTATTAGTGATTATTTAATCCTATGTAATAAAAATTATTTATGCATATTATTTGAAAATATTAAATTAAAAATTATTAAAAGTATCAACGTTTACGCATATTACGAAAAAAACAACTTTTAAATTAATATTTGCTTTCTAAATTTAATACTGATTTAAATTATTTTTTAAAATGATAATATTAACACTTAACATTATTAAATAAAGTAAATACATATACAAGTAAGGTTAAGTTAAACTAAATTAGGCTCTTAACCTAAAAAACCTAAGAAGGATCTTAAGTCATTATATCATTAATCAATGATATGATTAAATCAAGTTGTTAGATATTATTTTAGTCATGCCTACTTTTGTTGAGTTTTTATCAAATTCCCCCATATTCATTAAACGTTCATAACTTTTAAATACGAAATTGTTTTTTGAAAAAAAAATATATACCATAAAAACGATCATTTTTTTATCTTTAAAATTAGTATAGTTTTTCTACAGAAAAAAATAATAATTTTTAGTTAACTGTATGTTTTTTACATGTCAATGAGTCTTTTGTTTAAGTCATTGTGTCTTTTATGTTTCAAATCAATGTTGTGTTTTCGTGAACTATTTAAGATACAATGATGTTGCATAATACATAATGTCAAGCAATAATGACATGATGACAAATATAAATAACACAATAATCTTTAAAAAACACAATTACCTGTAAAAAAAGACAAAATGACGACTATATAAACAGTTTTGTATAGGTAATTGTTTCTTTTATATATATTTTGTGTCTTTTGTACAGGTCAATATGTCTTTTGTATAGACATTGTGTCTTTTGTATGGAAATTGTGTCTTTTATACAGGTCATTGTGTCTTTTGTGTTTCTGCTCAATATTGTGTTTTCCAAAACAAATAATACACAATGATGTTGCAGAATACATAATGTTAAGCAAGGATGACACAACGACGGTATAAATAACACACACTTTGATATTTAAAAAAGACACAATTACCTGTAAAAAATACACAATTATCTGTAAAAAACACATAAAGATAACTATACACAAACGTTTAAAAAGACACAATGACGATAATTAGACACAATGAGCTGAAAAAATTTACTTTTTTTGTAGCAACATTATACTCATTTTAAAGATAAAAAATGCTCGTTTTTATGATATATTTTTTTTTGTAAAAATAATATCGTATATAAAAGTGTGGAGGGAGTGATTATGACTAAATTACCCTCTAATAACTTTTTCCTCTAAAATTTTAAATTTTTCCTCTTAAACTTTATCTCATGATCTATGGTTAATAATCCTTTTTAGACTTTTTAGAATAAATATCATATTTAGTTGAACCTAATCCTATATAAATATTATATTAAATAGTTATTCTGGTTATTTACATAGGATAAAAACACTACTAATAAGTTCAATGATCTAATCGAGACAAAAAAAAGTTATTGTAGATTAATTCAATCAATTATAAAACTTGGTTATATTTTTATAAATTTATTCTTTTTTTCTATTTATGTTTAGTTTAAAGACTGTTGATTTTGGGTTGGTTTATATCTGATTGAGAAAGAAATTATAACAAAATTGATTCAAAATCAATCAACCAACTTTTTTTAATTAGTTGCTTATTTAAAAAAAACTAGTTGTTTGGTGGATGTTAGGACCAATTAACATGTCAAAGTCGTTTGTTTTTTTTAAAGTATATCTTAGCAACTATATAGCCGTTTAGTATCATTTTTGGACTATTTTGCACCTATAAGTTAGTATAAATATTTGATGGTGTTTTGGTATGATTACATAACTTATATACCAATTGCCAATCTAATACTCAAAAAATTATTATCACACTCTGTATAATCAACAAGTTAATTATTGAAAGTCAATTGCAAACTCAATAAGTGGTTAAAGACTTAAAGTCCCATTGGTGCTTCTTCCTTAAACAAACCAATCGCTGTGAAGACCAAATCCACCACAAAGAATAAAGAGAATTTTCAACATTTCTGCTTACGTGAATGTCAAACAGTGTCGAAAAGACTTGATATAGATGATAAGGTTAATTTCTTAAATCCGAGTTTAACTCTACTTTGAAAGTCATTTGACAAAAGATTGTCTATAATTAAAAATAACCCAAATAGTGATCAACCACAAATGACAACTGAGCGTGGTTTTGAAATTTTAGCCTCGACATGGTTTATGGGATGATAGGACATTTGGCTATTCAAAAAAGTTTAGTATTTGAATCATTTTGACAACTTGCGTTTGACGAACATATTTAAAAAAACGTTCCAACATCATTATTTGTTGGTTTCTCTCACACACACAAAAAAAACTTTGTGAAATTTTGTTAGTGTTAAATGATATTATTCAAACATATAACAAGAAAAAAAATTAAAAACTTTTAATAGTGTGTTCAATGATACAAACTCGTTTAGAAATTTTTTTAAAAACATCAACATATATGTAACTGTGTTTTTTTCACACTAAATGTATAGTGTGTATCTTTAACTAGATTGTGCAAGATGGTCTCATGATTACTCACATGATTCAATTGAAATGCATCTTAAACAAATGTTAAAAATTCTTTTCTTAGCATAACAGAGAAGATTTAAGGATTATCAAAATTGTACGTGATACGAATTCTATCTTTTTAGTTCTAAATTGGGATAAACATGTAAGGTGGAATTCAGCTTGAAGTATGTCCAGTTCTACAATACGTCACACCTCAATTTTCCACTAGCGGAGTCTGACCGCTAGGTGTGACGTGGCAGGACCATCATTTTGAACGACTTTATATGAGTTTGAAAATATGTAAAAGGCATTTAAGATTAAATCAAAACCAACTAGTTTGAATTACACAACGGAATAAAGTCTAACGTTGCGGAAGCTAGAGAAAATTGGCATAATGGTTAACACCATGGTTGTAGAAGTCGCTAGACGCTAGTCGGGCGGCGAGGTACCGCCTAGGGATTAATCGGGATTAATCGGCGCTAGGCGGATTGGAATTTTTATATGTAATTTTACAAATATATATTATATACACACATCAATATCAATAATTTAATATAATACTTCAAATAATTTTAAAAAATATACTTAAATATACTAAAAAAAGTACTTTAAAGTGCAAACTTAAACACTGAGTTCAAAGTTTAGAGATAAATTTCGATGTTAACTGCCTGGATTCGATGTTTCAGAGACATATTAAAGATTTTTGGTTGAGAAATGTCTAAATAATCATGAAATTGGTCCCTTTTTACCATAAAAAAGTCAAAAAAAGTAAAAATCTGATTGGGCCGCCTAGACCCCGCCTAGCGCCTAGGCACCGCCTAGGCCAAAAATTAGACAGTAGGTGGGCACCTAGCGCCTAGGCGGCCGCCTAGGCCGATTTTTACAACCATGGTTAACACATCACAAATTATAACATAAAATAGTTCAAAATGTTCATGAAGCAGAATTCCTCATAAAGACTCCATGAATGCATCAATTGTTTAATGAATTGAGGTTTTACCTGATACTCAATTGGAGATTGAGCATCAAATAATAATTTTTATGCCCCTTTGATATCATCTGACCACGTTTCTTTGCTTCCCCACCATTGAAACAACACGGGTTCCTTCATTGCCTAATTTCATGGCGATCTAGCCCGAGGTTTCTTGTACAAAGGCTTCGAGTCTTCATGTCTTCCATTCTGGTTAGTGGCTTATTGTAGTGAAACGACTAAAATTATCCCAAATATATTAGTCGTTCTTCCCTGTCTGCAATAACATCATCTCTTTAGTTCAATTACGAACCATATTTCATTTCAACAAATCATTATCGGTTTTGATGGAAATTCAAAACCCAACATAGAGACAATGCACCTCTACCAAAAGCTTAGACAAATAAACAATCTTAGTCTTCCTAAAGTTAAAGTTCAATGTCTTAATATCTAGAGTGAATTACAGATCTTGTCTTTATAAGCATTCAAAGTTGCATCTTTCGTCCTTTAACTTTCGTAATTACATTGGTTGTCTTTTATTTGAAAATATGTTGCAACTTGTGTCCTTTAATTTAACAAATGCCAAAATATTATTTTGATGTTAGTCATGTGAATTTTTTATGAGGGCAAAAGGGTCTTTTTGCTTCATCTATCTTATTCCATGCATAGAAACTAAAAAAGGCCCACATACACTTGCTGCAATCCGTTCAAAAAAGACTATCTGCAAGTTGGTAATTTAAATTTGATTGATTTCATTTATCATACAATTTAATAAATTAAAAATCTTAAAATTGACTTTTTCCCAATGCATATACAACCAAACATGTGCATACAACCGCTGCAATCTACATACATATGATGCATTTTTTTAAATTGCAAATTTGCAACGCTATTCCATTAAATAATCAAACAAGGTTGATTTTTATAATCCATTCCATTAAAACATAAAACCAACCATCCATTACACCAAAATATCAAAACATAATACCAACCAAAAGTTGCACCAAAATATCAAAACATAAGAAATTCATGTCCTACTGTTATGCCCCTTCTTCTTACATTTGGCACAGGTAATTGTTGTAGCTTTCTTTGATAGTCTCCCCTCCTCCAACTCAGTTACTAATTTCTTTCTTGCCTTTTTGGGTCTCCCAATTGGTTTATGATGTTTTGGTATTGTGAGTGTAGTTGACACCAAAGACTTTGACCAAAACGTCATTCCATTAATTGGAAAAAATTTTAAACTATAAACATTTTTCCATGTATCCCAATGGTAAACTTTATGCACTCAAGTTTCTGGTAACCCAACATGTTGCCCATTAGAAGCCATATTTCACATGGATGCCACTGCATGTTTGCAGGGCATACCAGTGATCTCCCATATCCTACAAGAACAAACCTGAATCCTCATATCCACCACACACTAATTTCCCATGAGTCCACTGACTTGGTATTGATTTCCCCCATTCCATATGGTTGTGTACCTTATAGCGTCTTTTTTGATGGATTCAAACAACTTGGTTGCAGTGGGTGTTAGAAGACCTTCACTCCTATCAATAACCTTCAAAACGGTCACAATTCTTCTCATCAAATACTCCCTAATATATTCAAGCATGAAAATTATCAACTTGCCTCTTCCTTCAACTATCTTGGCATTGAACACCTCACACATGTTGTTTAGCAATACATCTGAGTGTGCCCTTCCTATAACACAACATTAACAGTATTCACAAAAAAGTAAAAAAAAAAACTTATTTGTTTAAAGTAGTAGTATTTACCAGAGAAATGTGCTCTTGACCAATGCTTAGGGAGGATTTTTGACAACCGCAATTGTGCCTTAGTGTTTAACTTTTGAAGTTCATTCATAGCATTTTGGAAATATATATTAGTTGTGCTGGTGGCTAACTTCCATAATAGGTACTTGTAAGTTTTTCCCTTATAATGCAGGTTCATGTTTTCTAATATGTGCCTTAAACAAAATTTGTGCTCAGCATAGGGGAAAACCTTTGCAAGTGCAAGTGCAAGTGTAATGCCATGTAAAATTCAAACCAATATTTTTATAAATTTCTACAAATTACAATAACAAAAAATTAAAATAAAATGGAGTATGAATTACCTTTTGCCTATCACTCATGGAGGTGAAATTTGAGTTACTATCAAGATCCAAATCATCAGCAATACAATTTAGAAACCATTTCCATCTGTCTGTAGTTTCAACCTCTAAAATCAGAGGTGGCCAAATCGGGTTTTTTTTGGGAACCGGAACCGGTTCCTGTCAACAAAGTCAAGAACCGGTTCCAACCGGTTTTTTGCCGGTTCCGGTTCGGGTTTGGCCGGTTTGAGGGTGGAACCGGTTCCTGTTTCTCTGAAAATCAGGAACCGCCCGTACCCACTAGTCCGGGTCTGTTGGCCACCTCTATCTACAGTTGCATAACATAGTGGGTAAATGCCATTATTTGGGCAATACCAACAGCAGATAAAACTTGACCCGGGTATGGACCTTTAATGAAAGCACCGTCTAGACCTAAAAGATTCCTTCCAATAGCCTTGAAGTCTTGTTTTAAAGTGCCCAAACATACATACATCCTTCTAAATCTTCTTAAATCTGAAGTTGGATCTGTTGATGGTTCCACATCTATCCTAATAGTTGACCCATGATTAGTAGTCATCAGTTCAACTGCATAATCTCAGAGTAAGGCATATTGTGCATCATAATCTCCATGAATTTCCATCAAAGCTTTGGTTTTAGCCCTGTATGCTTTCATTTTTGAGACCCTTAATTCTAATTTTCTTTGAAATTGTTCTTGAATAGCAGTTACAGGAATATCTGGGTTTTCTTGTAGTTGGTCCACAAGTTGCTTAGATAGGAAAGTGGATGTGCAAGCGCTGACAGATCTTCTTTGAAGGCATGTATGAGTTTCTACCAAGGTTTTTATCTTTCATGTTTCACTGTCCTTTAACTTAGAAGCTAACAACACCCAAGGGCATGAATGCATACCAGGATCTTTCTTTTTGCCCCTACCTCCAACGTGTTTCTTTTTTGGTTCGCCAGATGCCATACAGTGCTAGAATCAACTTTTACCTGGCTATCAGTGTAGGCTCCATCCTCATTAATTTCAAAAGCTGGAAATTCACCATGCCAAATTGCCCTAACCCTAAAAAGATCGTTTTTTCCTATTTTGATATGCCTTCTAGTTTCCAATGCATGATCTTTTAACTGTTTTTTAATTTCATCCTTCATTCCAAATTCTTGCCCAACATAAATCTTGCTTGTTGTTGATGTGCAGCGGTCTTACCTGTAACATCCTTGTATTTCAGGTTGTCCGTACATGTTCGAATGTACTGTTACGACCTGATATGATAAATATTAATGATGATTACTGTAAAGTATTTGATGTTATTACTGATGTTGGTATACATATTGAGAACATATTATTAGATGTGTAAACCATGGGAAGTTTAGTTGAAACACAACTAAACAGAACCAGAGAGTTTATCGCAGTTGAATTCACAGATTATGGATTTTGGTTTGGAATGGAAAGGAATTTGGAGTTTGTTATCGTTTGGTTGCTAAACATATTCAAGGACACATGGTCATGGTTTATCGAAATAGCGGTGGGACGGTGGCTGGGGCAGTTGCGACTGCCCCTACATATGCCCTATACATATGCATATTTCGGTCTATCACGGATGTCTCAGTGATATGGTTTAGTGAGATTTGGATTGGGAAATTATAATATTCAAATAATAAAGTAATGAAAGCATTATTGAGAATATTTACGCGATGGTGAGGTTACGATTATTAATTAAACGCGAATGTTATTTCAGAAATATTAACTTAATAATGTATTCATGTGGGTGACGATTCACACAAATATAATTATTAGGAATAATACTCTGAAACGATATTCCATAAATAGTAAATCGAATCGAAATACGTTACGAGCGTTGGATTCGTAAAGGTGACGATCTTTACGAATACGTACGCAAGTAATGCGTTTCGGCGAGATAACGAAAGAATATTGAACGATATTAAATTAATAAATGGAAATTTATAACGTTTATTAGGAATCACAACCTAAGACGAATTCTAACAAACCGTTTATGTAAATAAATTATGTAACAAAATAATATAACGAAATCATTTATGAAACCACCTTATTTAAAGGAATTGTTTTGTTAAAAAACGAAAAATAATTATTTAAATGATTTATGTTTAAATATACAATTACGAGAAAAACCGAGCATTCTTATAATATTATGACGCGTATTTAACGAAACCGAACACACGGGGATTATCGGGACATTTAAGATGGGAGTCACCACTTTTCCTCCTCATTCCCATCTTCTTACTCTCTCTCTAGAAAGAAAATCCCGTAACCCTGCTCTCTCTCTAAGAGAACTCGCTCATTTCTCAACCATTTCGCGGGATCTTGGTGCCAAAACGTTCGTGAGACCGGGTAGAACAAGAACCTGTAAAGATTTCAAGCTGTGGAGCACGATTCGAAGGTAGATTGAACATTTTACTTTTGTTTTCTTTTCTCTTTATAACCGGTTACTATCACCATCTTTTAAACGAATGATTACACACTAAGAACCTTAAAAACGAACGTATATCGGGACGGGGAAACGGGGGATGAACCTGCAAAAGTTAAGAGCTTGAAGATGATGAAGATGGAAGTTGGTTCGGTGGGGGTTAACTCGGGCGAACCTTCAAGAGGTTGGCCGAACCTCTGTAAAGTCGAGCCCGACATTCAGATGATCTAAGGGCCGAACCTCCAAAGGGCCGAACCCTTGTTCCAGTGAACCACCCAATGGTCACGAACCTGCTGGGGTTGGGTTAGCCGAACCTATACCCATCAACGAGACAGTGAGCCACCGAACCTGTGGAGGATATGTTAAGCGAACCTGGAATCCTTTTTGGGTAGCCGAACCCTCCATTGTCCAGCGAGCCTGCATGGCACCATGCGAACCCTTGGGCGAACCATGGCTGCCTCAGACGAACCAAGGGGGCTGGCCGAACCTTAGCTAGCCGAAGTTCATTGCTTGGCCAAACCCTGGTACTAGCGAACCTCTAGGATGCTGCGAACCTGCTGATCACGAACTATAGGAGCCGAACCTTGAGTTGTGTATACCCAGGGGGTAGCGAACCTATTAGATTTCAGCGAACCATGATGCCATATAAACCCTAAGCAGCGAACCTATGGTCTACGAATTTTAATCAACAGACCTAGGGGATAAGGCTTATCCTAGAGCTGTAAAACCTATAAAATTTAGACCAAGATCGTGGGTAAACTAAGTAACGTGAGGATTATAGAAAATATACATGCATGAATCATTTAAAGTCATCACCATTTTTTTTTATAAAATGAATCTTAAATTATGAGATTTTACATAATGAAGACCTATGATAATAAGGACTTAGATGAAGTCTCTTAGAACTTAAATTGGATTTTTATAACTAAACGAAGGTGGTCGAATGAGTTATCATGCATGAAGGGATATGTAAAAGTATATGCGAGTGTATTCGGTTATTACCTTAACAACTCGTGAATCCTTACTAAATTAATTGAAACCATCATATAACGGATAATTAAAACTAACAAGTTAGATTACCATCTTATGATGATTAATCATAAAATTTTGAGTGTTACAACCTAACTTAGAATAAATAATCTAAGTTACCCAAACACTTAAGAACTTAAAAATAAATACTTCTGGGCCATTGAATCAAGTGAAACGCATATACTTATGAACATAAACACCTATTAACTACAGATTGTTGAGTCGCATTTGATTCCTCTTACGTGAGCGCGCATTATACGAGAACGCTGAAGCTAAGGACTCAGGTGAGTTCTCATAACCTCCTTTTAAACTATTTTGTTTTAAACTCGGAGGTGGAACATGTATACCAATTTAAATATTATTTTGATAACACATGGGTGACACCTTGATTATCAATATGATATTCATATTATTGACGGTGAATTGTTATGATTGATTGCATATTCCGTGAGTCATTGTTGATTGAGTTGACTTCGGTCCTCCGCGATGATTGAATTGCCGTTGATTGAGTTGACTAAGGTCCACCGCTGTGATTCCACTGTTGGTTGAGTTGACTGCGGTCCTCCGCAGTGCACGTATCGACACTTATACTATTGAGGAATATCATTGGTTGAGTTGACTGCGGTCCTCCGCGATGATTCCGCCTTTGATTGAGTTGACTGAGGTCCTCCGCAGTAACTTATATTGTGATAATATTGATGAATGATGATTATTGACTTGTTATGTGTATGGTTGAGATTGGTTGTGATTGGTTGATTATACTTGGATGGTTATTTGAGATTACTTGAATTATGTGATTGTTGTGTTTGTGTTGAGGTTTGGTAGAACTGGACTATTCTACGGGTGCACATGTGTATTTTCCATGAAAAACCCTAAACTTTGTTAAACACTTGTAAACATTTCTGAAACATAAAAACTTATGATTACTCACCAACTACTTCGTAGTTGATACTTGATTTTTCTACATGTTTCAGGAAATGAGGAAAAGTAGGTAGAGCAGGATAGCTCTACATCTTTTGGAGACATCATCACTTAGGTTCTTGGACTTAGCTAAAATAACTGAAATTCTGAAGACTAGAATTTAGTTAGTTAGCTAAATCTTTTGTGTATTTGATGTAACTAATTCATGGTGAACATGATTTTTGATGTAATTAATTTGGTTGATTAATTGTTATGTGATGATTTGATTAGATGCCCACGAGCTTATGAACAATCTACACATCCCTCGTGGCATCCCGACGTTTCCGCCATCGGTCGGGGTGTTACATTACCCTAAAAATAGAACAAATTAAAGCTGTCTAACCTAAGCTAAAGACACTATAACTAATTGTCACACCCCCAAATTCCCACTCGTGGTGTCAGTCCACGTGGGTGTGACGTGGCCAGAATCATAGCTCATGGTCATATAGAACGACTCTATATGAGTTACACATTCACACAGTTTGTAAAACCAAACAAGTTTATATAAGTATGCAGCGGAAAATGTTAAGCATCAGAATTACATATAATCGCAGCGGAAAGTAATTGTTTGAAAGAAACACTACAAATGATTAAATTGTTTTAAAAACGTAGCAAATGCACACAAGCCTAGGACATGAGTCTAAATGTAAGCTTGACTCCTTAGTGTATCCTTGTGAGCGTCCTAGCGTGTGCTCCATTAGTTACCTGAGAATACATGCGAAAAGTGTCAACTAAAAAGTTGGTGAGTTCACAGGTTTAGACAGACGTAAATAGTAAACAGATATATACTGGGCATGTTAAGTTTAGTTGTTGGATCTACGATCCGTGAGTGTGTCATGTCATCTTACCGAAACTAGACTGTTCTCGTTTGCCTCCGCGAGTCATCGCTGAACTCGCAATTCACATCGATATTACACTCGTTATGACATCCAGTCAACGTTGTTGCCGAGTGGGGCTAGTCAAACCCAGTAGTACTACGTAATAACGACTCGTTTGTCATACAACTGACGGTAAGGATAAGTGAGGGCTTTATGCGATAAAGAGTACACTCGAAAATAGTTTTACAACATACCAGTCATACATCTAAAACAGTTGCATAGTATTCTCACCCCAAAGTTGAGTAAAAGCAATTAAAGAGTAAAAGTGGGGCCGTAAACTCACCTGAGTTTGAGTAATGCGTTAGCTCAAAAGAGTTGCGTAGCTCGCCGGCTAGTAGTCACCTATATCACATAGGTACTATGAGTTTGTGTTCACAAGTGTGGGTCTCACCGGACCGTGTTAGTGTTCAACAACACTAAGTGGTTACGTAGGTCGAGTTGACCGTGTTTGACCGTGTCGATCGTGTTTGACCTAACGACCCGTTGGTGACGGTTTGGATCAAGTGTTCGTGTAAGTGTGCGATTTAGTGTTGTGTGAAGTGTACGGATACCAAAATCGTTCCCATGAGGAAACTTACCATTTATGGTAAGTTTCTATTTTAGGAAAGTTTCCATATTTGGCAAGTTATGCATAAAATCATATTCCGATTATTCTAACATGCATATTTATCCTAAATGAGCATGTTATCACATAGCACATAGATACACATAGCCGGTTTAGCATAGTTTGCGCGTAAAAGTTTCCATTTATGGAAAGTTACTAAAATAAGCATATTTCATCAAGTTTAACAATCAACATCATCTAATATTATCATCTTAGTCCTAAATAGCCTATTAATCATGATCATTCCACCTAACATGTGATGAATCGTGAATCTAACCAAATAAAGTTACTATATTTAGTAACTTATGACCATAGCACAAAAATCAAGTTTCTAATAACATATACCTTCCAATATCATCATATAATCACCAAATGAGCATGTTAGACTCAAGACATTATCATACATTTTATCAATTTGCAATCTTGTGACAAAAAGTTACTATTTATAGTAACGTTCACAAAAATCACACTTTTGACTATCCTAGACCTTTCTATGCATCAAGTATCCATCACAATAGTTTCTAATCATCATTTTAAGCATAACATATAGATCTAAACACATGCATGTGGTCATTTCATCAAAAATCACCAATATGTAACATAAAAGTTTCCATATTTAGTAATAATGTAACTAGGCATGCATTTGATCGAAATCAATACTTCTATACATTGAAATCCATCATCAATATCACTTATCATAACATTCTATTATCAAAAATCATGTATAAATGCTTAGATCGTTCATGCATGTAACCATATGTACCTATTTCATAATGAAATCGACAAATAACCATCTTTTGATATAAAAATCACCATAGATCATCTAAGTAACATCAAATCAGTAGCATCAACATCAAAAATAGATCTAACATCACAAAATTTCGTGCTCAAGGTGGTGATGGTGATGCATGTGGGTATTTCCCCTTGCATGTGTGATTCTAAGTGCTTAAACCCGAAATAGTGTTAGAGAACTACCTTAGGAGGTGCAAGATGGTCAAGATAAGGCTGGAACAGATGTGTATGGCTTCAAGACGTCCAGTAACAGCCTCCACAACGGCTTTGACTCGTGCAAGACGGTAATAGGCGTCTTCTAACTTGCTCCAAGCTTCCAAAGGGGCTTCAATCCTTCAACAAGGTCTTCCAATGGCACAATAGTGGTGTAACAGAGGGTAAATGGTCGAGTATGGTGATTTCAGTCGAGAGAGATGGAGTAGGGTCGACAGAATGATTTCATCTTGGATATATAAAGATTTCTGCGAACTAGACCTGTCGCGTACCGCGACACCGCCCAAAAAGAAGCTCCGCGACACGCGATGATTAAAATAATCGTCTGGTTCCCGAAACACATCGCGTACCGCGATGGTGGAAAATGATCGGTCGTCGCGTACCGCGACGTTTTTCGGAGAATTCAAATTTCCCCGCTCAAGCTTCGCGTACCGCGAAAGCCCAATTGATTGCCCATCGCGTACCGCGATGGGTTTCGGCTGAGTCCAATAGGCCCAATTCATTGTTTTGAACCGAATCTTTCGTATTTCTCGAATACGATCATCGTTTCTCGTTCTATTGGTCTTGTTCTAGCTAATTTAGGTTCACCGAACCTAAGTGCAGTGTTTTCGTGTTACCGCTTGATCCGTTCACCAACGTTCGTCATTCAAGACACGTGCGAGTGTTGTGCGATAATTCCTCGAATTATCGGCGTGTTCAGACTGTTGTGCCACGTGTCACACTAAATGCATTTATTCTAGTGCCACGTATGAAATAATTAATAAACATTATTATTAAAATAATAGAGTTGCTGACCTGGAAATTACGAGGTGTCACACTAATCCTAGACCTAGACTTGACCTAAACACCTAGTAATAATTGGAAATCCTAAACTAGACCGCTACGAAGGCAAGTGTACCTATCTGTGACAATATAGCTGGTGGAAGTTCGGATATCGAACCAAATGACACTAGTTTGAGAAACTAACCTAGATTGTGAAAAAAAATAAAGTAAAAGAAGAGGGTTTTGGTGCAAATATGATAACCTGATTTAAACTGAAACTGACTAAACAACTAAACAGACAACTAACACTAAGAACTGCAACTAAAAACTGAAACTGATAACGGGACTGTAAATTGGAATCTAACTGCAACAATGAAAACTTGTATACCTAGCCTGGGAATCAAAAGTGTGACAAGTGATGACTTGGACTAACTTATGAAGGATGAAGACTAGGATCTTAAGGAACAGACTTAGAATAACCTAATGGGACCTAGATCAAATACCAGGCAACGCCAATGGAAATCCTAAGACTGTAATGTATGCACTAGTCTACCGGGTCACCTTCCTGATTTTCCCGATATGCAATTGCACTCCAACGGGTGGATCACCTCCCGGATTTCTCCACCCGCGTGTATCCTAAGACACTAGAGAGCTATAAAAGTGACTACTTTGACATGGATTGACACCAACACTAAGTAAATCTAAGACAACGCCCTCCCGGGTCGTTTAACTCAAATATCCCAAGTGAAAGAGACCAACCATCTAACCTAGCACCTCCCTGATTTCTAGGTTAGGTCACACATGCAAATCACAACACTTAATGATGTCTAATCCTATGGAATGTGATCAACAACCATAAACTAACCTAAAACACTAACTAGTAGGCCTGACATGCATCTAATGGTGGAAAGACCTTCCTAGACATGCATGGATTCAACATTCATCAAATATTATCATTCAACACATGCAAAAACCATCAAAGATCATAACTTTACAGCTGATAACAATGCATATATCATCCCATAACATAGATCAAGTCCAAAATAATCAAAGTTCACAACTTTATCATCCCAAACCTAGATATAACCCTAGATCTAGCCAAACAACATCATAACAATAGCAAAACATATATGATCAATGTCTAAATACATCATAACTACTGATTAAACTAAGAAACAAGGAAAAGATAAGAAAAATACTCAAAAAGCTCCTTCTTCTTCACTCCAACAAGCGCTAATCAAGCCTTAACATCCATGGTTAAGCTCCAGCAGCTCCAAGGCTTGATTAGGGTTCCAAAATCGCAGAAGAAGACCCTCAAAACGTTCTGGACGCGTCCCGTTTATAGAAGGCATGAAATTAGGGTTTTAGAGCTGGAAACGGTCTAGGGCGCATCGACTAGCGGGGCTGCGTGGGGCTAGGCGGTGCGCGCGAGACAAAGTAGTCGGACGACTAAACTTGGCAGGCGCATCGCCTGCGGCCGGTAACTCTGACCAGGTGATGCGCGCAATCAGTGGGGAGTCAGGGAATGTTCCCAGGCGTATCGCCTGGGACCAAGTGCTGGCTCGGGGCGTACCGCCTAGGGTTAATTTCTTCGTTTTCTTCGCTCGATCAACTGCATTCGATTCCGATGCCGTTTGCCTTTGTTTCCACTCCCCCGGGACATTTTTCTGCATTAAAACAATAAAATGTAAAATGGAACTAAAAACGACTCGAAATATTAACAAAACTTACGAAAACAGACTCGATTATGTACAAAAACGGATGTGTTGTCACAATGGCTTTCGCATTGCCAAACTCTTCATTATCAAGTACCTCTGTTTCAATCTCTTTATCTTCAACTTCATTTGTATTTTGGTTAACAAACTCAACATCTTGGTCAACATTCAAATAGTAATCTCTCATATCTACGTCCACATCATCCATACAAGTTTCTGCATCAACATTGAAGTCACTGTCATCACTATCTTTCCCATCACTAACATTTAAAGTTTCATCTTCTTCCCTAACATTCAAAGTTCCATCTTCTGTAACAGTGTAAACATTAAGTAACTTATGAACCCTCGCAAGATTGATAAAACTGTTACCATCTAAATCACTACCTAATCTTGATAGACTAAAAGCCAAATCTGCATCAGGTAGTGAATAATGGTAAAAAAACAACCGTATTAATATCCAAATCATAACCTAACTTAAGAAGAACACAATTAAGGTGGTCACTAGAGAACCTCTCACAATTAAGCATATCAACAATGTTTACTTTCCCATTAACATATGAACGTCCTGGAACTGGAGTAAACTCACCCCATGATGCAACTTTACAGAAAACATAGTGTCATAAATACTAGCATTTTCAAAAATAAAAATAAAATTCTGACCCGTTCATGATCGACTATACAGTTTGTGTTATTAAAATCAACTTAGTATAAATTCCATCAACATCTTCTTGATCATGATCGGCAAGTTCTCTAATAACGAATCCAGCATCATCCATTCTTTGTGAAATCAGCGTGAGAAAGGTAGGGGAACTTGAATAATGGAACAATACGTAGGGTTATTTTTCGATTTGTTTTTGGAGGGCAAATGGCTTTTTACTCAAAGAAGAATGACAATTTCTCTAAAAGATCATGTAGTGAATGACAAATGTTTTTTTTCTTCCCAATTTCTTTTTGTATAGGAACTGCCATGGAATAAGATAGATGAAGCAAAAAGACCCTTTTGCCCTCAGAAAAAATTCACATGACTAACATTAACAGAATATTTTGGCGTTTGTTAAATTAAAGGACACAAGGTGCAACATGTTTTCAAATAAAGGACAACCAATGTAATTACGAAAGTTAAAGGGCGAAAGATGCAACTTTGAATGCTTATAAAGGACAAGATCTGTGATTCACTCTAATATCTTTAGTATTTTATGGATTTCCTATGAACAGAGAAAAAATCACCAACATTTTGTCTATGTGTGAACGGTATTTTGGGAATACTTAATTGTTATTATAAATAAATATTATCACGTTTTTGTATAATATATATAATAGGATATTGAACATTCCATTTATTTATTATAATTGCTATTATGTTTAAAAATCCTATAAATAAATAAAATAATTTGTATGTGAAAATAATAAAAGTTGCTAATATTTTAAACATATCATAAAAGTTTATAAATGCTTATATAGAATAATTATATATGATTATTCGAAATTATTTATATAACATTTTTGTGTATCTAAAGGTTTTGACTTTTAAACTAAGATTAATGGTTTTATAAAATAATTTATTTAATTTGGTAAAATATAGAATATAAAGTTTGTATTGTTTTAAAATTAATTATTGATTTCAAAAATAATATTATATTTATGAAATACAAGTAATTTAATAAAATACAGGTTATAAAGCGTACCTTGTTTAAAATTTATGAAATTTAAAATAAATAATATTTATATAAAAAATATAATTACAAATGGTTTTATGAAATAGAAACTATAACGTTTATAATATTTTTAAAGATAAATTATTAAATTTAAAAAAAAATTGAAATTGTTATTTTGTTTCCAGAATTTTTGAAATTAATTTAAATATAACATTTTAGGAATAATGTTAAATTATATTTTCTTTTTGAAAATTAATACTTGTGTTTTGGTTAAAATAAATAAAAATAGTTTACTAAAAATACTCAACATTTTTCTCAGTTTGTTAAATATTAAATATTAAATTTTAATATTTTTAGATTTTTTTATAAATTTTTATTAGGTTTAAAAGGTTACATGGGTTAAAATACCAAAAAGGATCCAAAACCAACGTTGTCAGGTCTCGAACCCGAGGGAGGGTTCCAAAGCCTTTAAAGTGCGTCGAGCTACAAGCTCGAGTGGGTCTTCCGATTGCAATCAAACCAAACGCAAAATATAAATCATGTTATTTTGGGTTACCCCAATTTTTTCGTACAAAAGATCCCTAGTTCTAATTCTACTCAAATTCGTTTGATTTTGACCACGATACACCAATTAAACATGGGGCTTTTATTCATGAAGGAAAACCGATTAGTTTGGTATGGAACTCACTTACAATCATTTGTTGATCTATGTTTTTGAAGTATAGGCCTAGAGTTGACCGGATATAGACCAATTCACGCTTTAGGTTGCTCGTTTATGTGTCTCTTGTACTCAGAAGGTTTCAAATGGGCTAAGGGAACCTCGTACAATGTTTTTATTTGAGTTTTATAGCCCGTATACATGAATGCAGATCCTTGGTTTGACTCGTGTATTTTAAGATATAATTTGGTGTTAATTAATATATATATATATATATATATATATATATATATATTAAAGAGCAACCTAAATGGATAGTATAAATAACAATATTATATTGAAATAGTGTGTGTATATATATATTTTTAAATATTATGAACAATGAATATATATAATGAAAAGACGTGGTGATGTTCGGAGAAGCCTACGGTGATATTTGTTCTCATTGAAAATCAATGTTTGCTTAGAAATTTTTGTTTTTTTTTTTTTTTAATTTAACCAATTGGTTGCCGGTGAGAAGTATTTTGTGAGTATTTTTTCTATTATTTTCGTAACATATTTGTATGGGTTTTGTATGATTTTATGTTTATATACATACATATATATATATATTATTAAATATTATGAACAATGAATATATATAATGAAAAAACGTTGTTCTTTCTAGGTTTCGGTGGTGTTCGGAAAAGGCTACGGTGATTTATTTGTTCTCATTGAAAATCGATGTTTGCTTAGAAATTTAGGATTTTTTTAATTTAACAATTGGTTGCCGGTGATAAGTATTTTGTGGGTATTTTTTCTATTATTTTTGTAACATATTTGTATGGATTTTGTATGATTTTATGTTTTAACGGAAAATTAGTATATAGTTCGTGATGAGAGATTTGATTTTTGTATGTAACTTATACTTTTGCAAATGATATATAATACCATTATCGGGAGTGCATTGTGATAACCCGTCGCAACGCGCGGTGGGGAAAAACCTAGTTATTCATTATCAATCAAAATTTGAGAATTGGAATTATTCACAAGGTCATGAGAGTTTCCAAGTTCGTCTCGATGAGCTGGATATGGGTTCTAACGAGTTGATTTGAAAAGCAGGTTCAGTGGATGGATGTGGGTTAGGTCCAGCAATTTGGGTAGGAAGGAAGATTGGGATTGGGGTTTTGGCAAGAATGATCCTTGTGGACTTTAATTTGGTTATTTCAGCTCTAAAGGTTTCCTAACTCTAAGTCTAAGTTTTTGAAACTTCACCTTCTAGTTTAAAAGTTATTATTTTATGTCAAGACCATCTGGATTTAAATTTTATATGTTACAATGATGTTCAAAAAAAAATCAAAGAGTTGCCTTCATCTTGGCAAAGTTATTTGGGTTAATGTTTTAAAAGTGAATTATTATTTGAACATTACCCTATATACATATATGTATGTATATCAATATTGCAGTAGTCCTATTAAATGTTTATTTTAAGACTTAGTTGATTTAATCTAAATCCTTTATGACATTTGTGTTGCATTGAAAGAAATCTTTTTAATCTCCTTGAACTTTAGCTTATGTAAAAAGTGGAAAGATCTCCGGTCAAAGTGATATTACAAAAAAAAAAAAAAAAAACCCTAAAGGTTACAATTTGTAGGATGTGAAGGTTGAACGAACTTCACAACCTATTTGGATTTGATATTTGTAAGATTTAAAGATTTAATGTTAAGTCAATAAGGTTGAGGTGAAATCAATCTAATTGAGTGTGTATTGATTGATTATTCTTTTTGAAATTCAAGAACGCATACAAACACATATTGAGTACGCAGCATACTCATATATATTTTCAATGATGGCTGAAATTAATAATTTCAAAACACTATAACGAATAAGTATTTATATTATTGCCAACATACAATTGTTTATTGCGCAACATTTGATAAAACTGTAAAATCATGAAGTCTTGAATCAACTCATATTTGTTCATCCACACAAGAGCATACTTCGAATATTCGCAACCCACATAGTTCACCCACACTTTGTTGGTCATCCACAGTTGGCTTTTGTCGTTCACACAAAATTCAGTCATCCACACTTGATCTAACTTTGATTATGCGAGAATGAGGTTGTTCATTCACAGTTGAAACACTCATACACGGAAATATACTTAATCGTATGAAAGAAAACATGACAAAAAAATATCAAGATTTACCAAATTGCATAAGGAAACTATGGATCTTGAGATAACTCGTGTGTATGCTTGAAAGCTTCAAAAGAAAGGTGATAGAGGCTGTGGTGTCTGACTAGAAATGCAAGTGGCAACAAGGTTTCTCATGCACTTTAAGATAGTAATTCCAAAGAATGACATTCATGATGGATAAAAGAAAATATTAAGATATTGAGTGAGGCATATAAAAGGGTTTTGTAACCCATAACAGTTGTGAGTTTGAAGAGTCTAAAAGATTTACTTTTTTCCTTTTTTTTAGCCTAAGTTTGTAACTCATATGAGATGCAAAATATGTTATATAGTAAAAATGTCTAACATGATCTTTTACATCTCATCTTTCATTTTTGTATATTTTGTTCGTGTGGATTGCAACATATCTAAAGTTGTTTTTCATTTGTTTATAATTTTGGTTAAAATCATTAATGCCATATTATGATTATTGGGATGCATCCACTAAGAAGAGAATTTTGTCTAAAAAAAGTAGGAATCAACAAGAGTTTGGCATATGAAATGTTAAAAACATAAAAATAGAAATCCAGCACAAAAGCAAAAATCCAGTAAAAAAATCTAGTACAAAAAACAAAAAATACAATATAAAAAATAAAAAATCCAGTACAAAAAAATCAAATACAAAAAACAAATATCCTGTACAAAAACAAAATCCATACAAAAAAAAGACAGTACAAAAAAATCCAGAGCAAAAAGAAATTCAGTAAGAAAAAATAAAAATATACTAAAAAAATTAGATATTAATATATAGTTTAAATTGCAAAGATTCTCCCCCTCACATAAACACTGTTCACTTTTTCACACACACACACCCAACATCACACACACACACGCACACACATCACACACACGGTGGGCCCCAACATCTAACACACACACATACATACATACATACATACATACATACATACAGTGTTGTAAAAATCGCTAATCGGTAGTCGGGCGGCGAGGTAGGGACTAGGGATTAATCGGGATTAATCGGGATTAATCGGATTGGAAATTTATATATAATTTTACAAAATTATATATATACACATAAAAATTTATATATAATTTTCACTATGCTTATTAATTTTTCAATGCTTCAAAATATTTCATAACATCACAATTTATATATATATATATATATATATATATATACACACTTACATAAAGAAAGTGTATTTAATTTTTAAAGTTTGAGGGTATAAATGGTAATAATGCAAAGAAAGGGGGGAAAGGGTAAAAGATATGTACGATAAATATATATATATATATAAGATATATACATGTGCGATGTACAATCGCGACTCGGGAGGTGAAGTAGGGCACCAGTCGACATCTTCAATCGGTAACTCAATCGCAATCGGTAGAAGATGGAGGATCGGGGACTACAAACGATTGGAGGGCCACAATCGGTAGGAGATGGAGGATCAGGGACGAGCAAGAATCGGTACGTGATGGAAGAAAGACGATCGGCGACGACAGACGACCGGAGGAGCCACAATCGGTAATTCTAAGCTTCAATTTGTGTAAAATACTCAAGGTAATCACCTGTTCTTGGTCTCTGGATCACCGTAGATCTCTAAATCGCCGGAATTTGGCCGATTAGGACCTCTAGTCACCGGAATCGGTTGAATCGGAGTCGGCCGATTAGTCCGCTTTTGACCGATTTTGACCGATTTGGACCGACTAGCGATTTTTGGTCCGACTAGGTCAAAATTAATCAGGCCAGTGCCGACTAGCGATTAATCACCGATTAATCGGTGACTAATCGCGATTTTTACAACACTGCATACATACATACATACATATATATATAGTTTGTATCATGTGAAAACCCGAGCTTAGAGAGAAAACCCTTAAACCCTATCTGGGTCGTTGATTTAGAATCTTGAAAATAAACATGTGGTCTACATTAACCCACATTAAAACTGATTTGTTTATCCAAAACCTAATTTTTTTTATTAAAATTTAATGTGTACCACATATTTTATTTTCAAAAGTCCAAGTCAATGGTCCAGATAGGGTTTAAGGGTTTTATTCACAGAATACAAACCCTAACATAATCACTATTCACTACCGCGTCTAAAGATCAAAAGATAGATTTCAATACTTTTAGTATTATATATACTACATATATATACGATTTACATTTAATTATTTTATAATATTTGTATCATTTATAAATTCTACATTTACGCAGGGCCTTTTTTTTTAAATCTTCTGTAATCACATTCTTTACTATTAAATAAGTTCTTAATCTTCAACCCTTAGTTTCAAAGCTTACGTTATAGATGTTGTATAGGGTATTTTCGTGCATTTTATTGTACACGATTTTAATCTCATGTTCTGTTGGTTTTTTTTACGTCAGTATATCAGACCCCGCCGCAACACGCGGGTCCTGTATACTAGTTATACATAAATTATCATTTATTCATTTTTTTAGCATGCTACATGTAAAATTTGTATTGGTTTCCACCTTTATTAGACAAAAATCTTTTTCTATTTTTATCATTCCCCTATGATTATTATTGTAAACTAAATTTGGTAACAATTACAGAAGAAAATTTATGAGACTTAGTATACGAGTCGAGTTTACACTTGGCATCTCGACCCAAAAAACCTGAGTTACGTTGGATCCATTAGCAAAGGCTAACTCATGTGATAACTCAAGACAACGATATCACCATTTGTAAGACTTTCCTTACATTAACCTTGCCAAAAACATAACGCAGTGATCATCAAATACTAATGAAGTTGCCGATTTCAATTTAATTTAAACCATGATAATGACCTCTAACATAATCGAATGCACTCATTTACATAATTTGTCAATGTTCTTTCGTCCTTAAAATTTCGCGGTCATAAACCCATATTTATTCTCACGTAAGAGGGTGGTCATATGGAGAATTCTCATCTTGTGGTGAGGTTGATAATGTTTTGTCTCACGTGTATTGTTAGAGCTTTTATTTTCGGATGCTTTAAGGTTTCTTGGAAAAGAAACCTGTTTCCTAACCATAAAAGGCGTCACTCATGGGACTCATCGATACTTGTTAACCTTTTCAATACACATTAATAAAGTTGTCCATATCATATACATTCGGGTCAACTATACTTGTTAACCCGTGTGACAGGGGTGCCACGCCGTGGTCGCGGCTGACATCCCATTACAGAGGCAACGTGATGAAGGCGTGAGGGGCAAGGCATGAGCCTCATCAAGGATCAATAAGGGGTATGTGAAGATTACACGTATGTATGTGAAGAGGAGATGATAAAAATAATTATTTATGTGACGCAAGACCACCTCAAGCTTTTCGGTGACCCAAGACAAATACATAAATTGAGGCCGATCCTGTAAATAATTATTTGCATGCGATAAAAATTATGGTTCACATATTTTAAAAAACATAAAAATATGTTAATTTGTTTCTATTTACATAAGTTTACTTATTATTACAGTTAACAAATGATAATCATAAATGATATAAACAAAGAATGATAAAAATACAATACTTTGTAAGGATTTTTGTAATGTTGTCCCTCTTTGTTAATAAGCTTGATTACCTTATTTACCACCGAAAGTTTGTCTAAATCTTTTACCCATACCATTAATAAAAAATTTATTCAAACGTTTAGTAAATGTTAAACAAAAACGTAGAATATGCAGTTATTTGGAAAGGAAGGAACCTTGAACAAATTCTCTTTTGAAAAATGAGTAGTCTCTCTAATTTTTCAAATTCAAAACGACAAAATAGATAATCTGGATGATAACCCGAACATAATCCAACCCTAAAAGTTTAAAGAATATAGAACTTGCATCTAAATTCCTTGAGTGAAACCGACTTGATATGACACGTATTCAAAGGGAAAAGGGGTGGATTATCAACAGTCGACATGTAACATCTGATTTTATAACCAAAAGTTCAAATTTCAAATTTGGGTCCGTAGTAAGGAATCGATTAACGTTCCAGTCGGTATAAATGTATAATCCCAGTTCTAGGTCCATCATGGGCGGCATTGTGGTTCCCGAATACCAACCGTTAGGGTTTAGCATGATCATGATGAGATACAGTGGCTCGGGTGGTGGAGAACAGATGGTTAGCAATATCTCGGAAAACGTAAGCAACAGTGCTCTCCATATTACAAATTTGTTCTTGATTAATCTTCTACTAAATTGAATATTGATAATAGTTGGTTCTTGCACATTGTAGTTGCCAGTTATTAATCTTTTACGATTTTGATTATACTGCTAGCGATTTTTTGTGGTTTCCGATTAGGTTAATTTTGGGTTTCTAGGTTACCGGCATGAAACAATGATGATAATATGCTTTGTGCAAGAATTAGAATTCCATTAACATTACGCGTTATGAAACTGTATGATCAATTTTATAGATACTAGTATATCACTTTTCTTCCACCCCAAAGTGATTAAATCCCACCCTAATCTATGATCAATTTTCCCAGTTATTTTCATTTTGTTAACCATCTGCAACGTGCATTATAAAAAATTCAATTCAAATTTAAAAATTTCTTTGTTACATATTCTTGGTTTCTTTAACAGAGGGAATATATCTGTTAGGCATGGTTAATTTTTCATCGAATCAAACATGGTTAAATCAAATCATGTGTGCATGTCTCTTTATGATTATATGGTGATCTACCTCTTTTGATCATTAATCATCCAAGAAACTTCAGTGTTGTAGCAAGTGGTGGCAGGTTAGAGCATATCACAAATTAATGGTTTGTGGTAAGATCTTTTTACTATGATGACATGGAAACAAATCATAAACCTTATAAGATGGTGCTTACTCCTTTAAAATCTTTATCTAGAACTCTAGAAGTCGTCTTCACAATTCATTTACGAATTGAGAAAGGACTCACCCTTTTTTTTTGTCGCTACCATGGAAATATATAGAATTAGATATACCAAAATATTGTTTGAGTGGCATTGATGTACTTGTATTTTGTATATTTTTTTAATTGCAGGTGGAACCACAATTAGTGCAAAGTGAATTGAGTGGTACATTATATAAATAGGAATATGATAAAAAAATATATCAATGAACTGATGTTAATATCTTCATAAGGTGAACTTTGTCATTTAGAATTTCAAATCACATTCATGAGCTTCTTGGACATTCTTCATTGTTTCTTCACCAGCTCTTATTTTCACAGTCACACAACCAAAAAAGGAGGTATTAATTTTTTCCTTTTGTAATAGACATGTATTGACTTTAAAATTTAATTTGATTTTGCATTTTCTTCCACGATTTTCATGTGTGAATCCGTTTGTTGTGTTTTCATGCTCACATCCAGGATTCTCTCTAGAAAATTTGTTTTTATCATATGTTCAGTATTTTAGTTATTTTTTCTAATGTTTTAGAAGTCATAATTTGTCATTTAGAATCTTAAATCACATTCATGAACTTCTTGGACTTTCTTCACTATTTCTACATGAGCTCTTATATTCATAGTCACATAACCAAAACAGCGACAATTCAATTTTTAAGCAACATATACTATTTTTTTTTTGTTTATAACAGACATGAATTGAGTTCTAAATTCAGTTTGATTTTTCATTTTCTTTCATGATTCTCGTGGGTATTCCACCACTTGTATTTTCATGCTTGAATCCATGTATCTCTCAAGCGGTATTATTTTCATCATATTCTTAGTGTGCTAATTATTTCTTCTTTATTGTTTAGGAGTTGGAATTTGTTATCTAGAATCTCAAACCACATTAATGAGCTTCATAGTCATTCAATCAAAGTTGAAACAATTCAACTTCAACTGAGGTTAGTGGTATTAATATTTTCATTTATAATAGTTTAACAAACACAAGTTGAGTTCAAAATTCAGTTTGAACATTTTTCATTTTCTTCCATACTTCTTGTGGGTATTTCCAAAGTTTAAAAAAACGGAAACGAGCCTCGAGGCGGACCGAGGCGTAAGCCTCAAAACAATATTAAAAAATAATTAAAATTATAGACATATTTCATTTTTTACCTTTTAAACACTAAAATAAGTCTTTTACCTATAGTGTACAACCGTTTTAAGAATAGGATTCAAGTCATCAATGCAGGAACTTACATAACAATTTAATAGCTAAGTGTACAAGCATGTTAAGCACAAAACTAGAACAATATAAATAGGTTTTTAGGGTTTTCTTTCACCTACCACCCTCCTCTCCATCTCTAGCTCACGTGATTCTCCTCTCTGTCTCCTTGAAGTAATTGATATCCGAACCAAGATCAAACCAAAAGAAAAATTCAACTCACAAAAGTTTGGAACTCCTTCTCCAATTTTATGAGGTGCTTAATTTCATTCCATCGGAATTAGCCCTTTAAATAAGCAAAATAAATCCAAATTACAATGCCTATTCAAAAACAAATAACTAGACTTATTCTAATTCCTTTTAGGATAAACCTTAAGATAATTATACCCTTCTAGCTATCATTAATAAAGAAATAAACCAAAATAAACACAAATACATAAATAGTCCTTTGACTATCAAGATTGGTCAACAATCACCCCCCTAATTTTGAATCCAGCTGTGTCTTCTAAGGTTTTACTTCTTGAGTCACTTCCATCCCAAGCTTCTTTCTCATATCCAAAAATCTGATTTTCGGTAAAGCCTTTGTGGGTATATCAGCCCTTTGATCTTCCCCACTTATGTGTTCTACTTGAATTTGCTCCCTTTCCACACATTCCCTTATGTAATGGAACCTTGTGTTGATATGTTTGCTCCTGCCATGGAATACTGGATTCTTAACCAGAGCAATCGCAGACTTGTTGTCGATCTTGATCACAATTAGCTGTTTCTTCTCATTAGTAATCTCTGCTATCAGCCTTTTTAACCAGATAGCTTGGCAAGCAGCTGCTGTAGCCGCCATATACTTAGCTTCGCATGATGACAAAGCTACAGTAGGCTGCTTCTGAGACAACCAAGTTACTGGTCTTTCATTGAATTAGAACACCACTCCAGTTGTTCCTTTTCCATCTTTCATGTCGACTGAATAACTGCTATCGCTGAAGCCTACCAACATGCCTCTCCCTTTTCTTTGGTAGTGAATGCCCAGATCTATAGTTCCCTTTATATATCTAAGGATGTGTTTGGTGGCTTGCTGATGAACAGCCTTTGGTGACTACATATAGCGGCTGACATATCCCACAACATACATTAAGTCAGGACGTGTATGTGTGAGGTATCTCAGAAACCCAATAGTCCTCCGAAAATCAGTGGCATCTACCTCTCCACTTCCATCCTTTTTAGTCAATTTCAACCTGGTTCCATTGGAAACTTTGTGGAGTTGCAATCTTCCAACCCTGTCATTCTCTGTATCTTTTTGGCATAATTTTTCTGTGATATCTTGATCTCTGATTCCTCATGCGATACTTCCAAGCCTAGGTAGTAGGTGAGTGGACCAAGATTACTCATTTCGAACATCTTCTCCATTTGCCCTTTGAACTGATTGATCGGTTGCTGACTGCTTCTTGTTACCAGCATGTCATCTACATATAACGCTATGATTGTGATGTCTTGTGCAGTGTGCTGCTCTTTTGATGTAGACCGCTTGCTCTAACCTGCACTTGGTGAACTCGTAACCCTTTAGCACTCCATCTAGCTTTGTGTTCCAAGCCCGTGGGGCCTGTTTTAATTCATACAAGGCTTTGGTCAGTTTGTAAACCTTCTCTTCGTGACCCTTTTTCTCAAAACCTTCGGGCTGTTTAACGAACACTTCTTCATTTAGTTCTCTATGAAGGAAGGCTGTTTTGACATCAAGATGATGTATAATCCAGCCTTTACGTGCTGATAGGGCAAGCACCAATCATACAGTTTCCAGCCTTGCCACTGGGCCAAACACCTCGTCATAGTCTACCCCTTGCTGTTGGATGTACCCTTTTGCCACGAGTCGAGCCTTGTGTCTTGTAACCTTGGCCTTTTGCATCTTCTTTATTATATAGACCCATTTAGGCCTATGGGTCTGTGACCGGGTGGCAGGTTTACTAGATTCCAGGTCTTGTTCCTTTTAATCGAGGCAATCTCTTCCCTCATTGCTTGATCCAATTCTGCCCTTCCAATTGCTTCTCGAAAGCTTTCTGGTTCACCTTCACTTATCAGCAGTTCATACACCTCAGTCAGGCCCTTGAATCCTTGAACCGGGGCATAGTTATCAATAGCAAATAGCGATAAGCTACCTATATGCTACGTAGCGAATAGCGGTAAATAGCGACCGCTATTTCGTGTTTAGCGATAAAATAATATAAAATTTAATAAATATTTTTAGCCATCCAAAATAGCTAAAATGTGTTGTAATTTCTCACTACTAAACTTTAAACAAATACCAAATTACCCATTCACTGATTAAACAAAAAAAAAACAAAAATAAAACTGGCAGAACTATTTTTAGTTAATAAAATCTTGGGTTAGCCAACAAAGTGTGAAACTCGCTGATTTGGGCCGTCGTCTTCGTCCACAGTCCAATCCCTCCAAGTCTCCAACCTTCGAATTGGGGCGGCGTCTAAGTAGATTACCCTTCAATCGTTGAAATCAGAAATTCAGAATCGAATGACAGCCGATTACCCTTCAATCGTTGAAATCAGAGTCGAATTCCAGTAGATCACCTTTCAATCGCTGAAATCAGAATCGAATTCCAGTGGATTTCCTCTTCAATCTTCAATCGTTGGGCGCGACCAGGCGTTATTTCTCCGGTCGGCGGCGTCCAGGTAATCCTCCCGTCGCTTTCTACCCGCTAAACCCTAATTGCGGTTCAGTGACGCATCGCCATGTAGCGCGCTATAGCGGTCGCTATAGCCGCTATTGCTAACACTGAACCGGGGTGTTATCAAATGTCTTTTCTGGAGCTCGAGCAGGGTATGATCTGTTGCTGATCAGGGGAGTACTTGATCCAATTGGTCCTCTCTTCTGAATTCTGGACGCGGGGCTGTAAATTCTGAGTATTCATCATCTTCCACTTCAGTTTCTTGGTTACTTGAGCTACTTTCTCCAGGATCAGTTACATTGCTTGGCCCTCCGGTTGTGCATTCACAGTTTGTGGGAATAAGACTTGGAACTCAGCTTCTCGTTCCCTTTCAGTTGTACCCCAGTCCCAACTTCTGTACTCAAACCTGACATCCCGGCTGACAACCACAATTCCTTTATTGACATTGTAGATCCGGTATGCCTTAGATCCTGCTTCAACTCCCAAGTGTACCATTGGCGTGCTTTGGTCATCAAGCTTCCTTGCAAGGTGTGCAGGGTTTTCACATGTCCTACACACCCGAATACCCTTAGATGCTCCACACTCGGCTTCCTTCCTTTCAATAGCTCGTAGGGAGTTTTTCCCTTTAAGATCTTTGTGGGTAGTCTGTTTAAAATGTAGACAACTTGTCCTTATTCAAAAACAAATAACTAGACTTATCCTAATTCCTTTTAGGATAAACCTTAAGATAACTATACCCTTCTAGCTATAATGAAAGATAAACTTGGTAATATGATTTGTATTATTGTAAATGAATCATCTAATTACATCAGATATATATAACTAATATATTTACACCTTGTAACCCTGTAATATGAATATACTAAATATCTGTCTAATATTCCCCCGCAAACTAAGGCCGACTAACGACCTGTAGTTTGGACCATAATTCAGTAAATCGTTGTGATGACAAAGGCATGGTAAAAATATCCGCAATCTGGTCATGCGTGGAAATGAATTCCACAGAGAGCTTTCCTGCAGCAATCTTCTCTCTAACGAAATGAAAATCAACCTCAATATGTTTGGTGCGAGCATGGAACACAAGATTCTTGGAAAGATAAGTGGCACCCAAGTTATCACACCATAGTATCGGAGATGATGTCATAGGAACCTTAAGTTCATGAAGAAGAGCTTCAAGCCAAGTGAGCTCAGCTACCGTGTCAGCTAAGGCTTTGTACTCCGATTCAGTTGATGACCGAGAGACAGTTCGTTGCTTTCTGGCTGACCATGAAATAAGATTGTTGCCAAGATAGATAGCAAACCCCCCGGTGGATCGACAGTCATATGGGCAACCAGCCCAGTCGGCATCTGAGAACGCAGTCAAACATGGATTATGAGCATCAATGTAGGCATGTAGAACAGGACTTGAAGACTGTTGA
Organism: Mikania micrantha; assembly: GCA_009363875.1. Classification (NCBI taxonomy): domain Eukaryota; kingdom Viridiplantae; phylum Streptophyta; class Magnoliopsida; order Asterales; family Asteraceae; genus Mikania; species Mikania micrantha. The sequence continues at coordinate 4,074 of SZYD01002298.1, read as the reverse complement.
ATTAGGAGACCATAACCGGAGGTGCCTTGAAGGTACCGAAGAATACGTTTGACTGCGGACCAATGGTTTTCGGTTGGAGAATGCATAAATTGACAAACCTTGTTAACTGCGTAAGTAATGTTCGGGCGAGAAAGAGTGACATATTGTAAGGCCCCAACCAGTTGACGGTAGCGGACTGGATTATCAAACAGGGGGCTGTCATCAAGGAACAGTTAGGGCAGTAGTGGTAATTGAGGATGTGATCGATTTGGCATGTGACAGGCCAGCTCGTTGGAGTAAATCCAAGATGTATTGTCGTTGAGACAAGAGAATATCCGAACCCCGGTGAACAATCTCAACACCCAAGAAATAAGAAAGAGTGCCCAAGTCCTGAATGGCAAACATCTGGCCTAACCGGTGAATGATTGTATCAATCAGGCCGGGATTATTACCAGTGAGAATGATATCATCAACATAAATCAACATGTATAGGAGATCTCGTGTGGCAGAGTAGATAAACAAGGAGGGAACAGTTTTAGATCCTTTGAACCCAAGAGAATGTAAGGCCCGAGTTAGACGACTAAACCATGCACGCGGTGCCTGCTTAAGCCCATATAGAGATTTGTGAAGGAGACGCACATGATCTGGTCTGTGGGGATCTACAAATCCTTGTGGCTGGCGTAGGTAAACTGTCTCACTGAGGTCACCATCTTTGAGTTACAACAAGAGAGAGAACGATACGAATGGTAGTAGACTTTACAACTGGACTAAACGTTTCATGGTAGTCTACCCCCTCTTGTTGGTTAAACCCCTTAGCCACCAAACGGGCTTTGTGACGAGTGATGGAACCGGTTTGATCCCTTTTTATTTTATACACCCATTTACAGTCAACCACATTGGCGTTGGGAACAGGAGGAACGAGAGAGCAGGTTCCATTACGAATCAGGGCTGCATACTCGTCAGTCATGGCCTGTTTCCAGTGAGGACTCTTGTTGGCAATGGTAAAAGTTGTGGTTCAATGTCAGGGGAGGTGGTATAAGCAGATGGATTGAAGGGAACTCGTGGTTTAGGGTGCTGGCGAAGATTGGGTGGGCGAGTACGAGTCACAGAAGAGGGTTCGGTAGAAGCAACTAGTGTATGAGAGGAATCAGTTGCAGGTTGGGTAGGGGGAACAGATTGTTTGGGTCGCCTGCTGTATGTAAGTATATGAGAAGTGGGTCGATGTGAGGGAGCGGGCGGAGACACAATAGGAGGAGGAGGAGGAGAGGGATCAGACGGGAGTGTAGGGGAAGGATAACTGGTGATATACGGATATGGTAAAGAAGAAGAGGGTTGTAGGGATGAAATGTGTAGAAAAGGAAAATGATGCTCGGTAAACCGTACATGTCGAGCAATATAGAGGCGATCGTTTGCCTGATCAAAGCACCAATAGCCATGGTGGACAGGACTGTATCCGAGAAATACACATGGGAGAGAACGAAAATCCATTTTGTGATTGTTGTACGGACGAAGGTGAGGGAAACATTGACAAGCAAAAACACAACGAAGAAAGGAATAATCTGGTTTACGGGAGAAAAGGTGTTCGAAAGGAGAAATATGTGATGAGGTACGAGAAGGCATTCGATTGATAAGATAAACAGCCGTTCGTAGGCAAAGTGCCAGAAACGAGATGGAACACCAGATTGAGCCAGTAATGTGAGACCAGTTTCCACCACATGTCTATGGCGACGCTCCACAAAACCATTTTGTTCACTAGTGTGGGACACGAGCGACGGTGGATAATGCCAAGTGAAGAGAAGTAGGTGGAGAGGTTCCGAAATTCACCACCCCAATCTGTTTGGACTGATTTAAGTTTAGTTTGAAATTGTCGTTCAACCATTGCACAAATTGTGTAAAATTGGCAAAATACATATGATTTTGTTTTAATGGAAAAAAACCACATGTAGCGGGTGTGAAATGGTCAACATAAGGTAAGAAATAACGATGTCCAGCAGAAAGAAGTAACGGGAGCAGGTCCCAAACATCACAAACAATCAAATCCAAAATAGAATTACTTTTAAAATTAGAAGATGACAATGACAGTTTCGATGATTTTCCCATACGACAAGCAGTACAAGAAATATGCGAACTTTTATTGAAAAAAGTAAACAATGTTTAGATATCATAGAATGTAAAAGTTGTAGATGAGGATGCCCAGTCGTTGATGCCATGTGTCGACAGAAGCACGAATAGCAGTGAAGGCAATGTTGGAGACATGTTGAATGGAAGGAAGACGAATGGAGTAGAGCCCTTGATCACTTGGACCCATGAGGAGGGTATTGCGTGTAAACTTGTCCTTCACAGCAAAAAAAGAATCATGAAATTCAAAGAAAACATGATTATCATGACAAAATTGTTGAACGGAAAGTAAATTACGTTTGATTTGTGGAACATGAAGGATAGTTGATAAAGAAAAGGTTTTGGTGGGTGAACCCTTACCATTACCAACATGAAGAGAGCCTCCTCGCCAAATTAAGGTTCAGCAGTACCAAGGCTAGAGAGATCAGCAGCTACATGACTGTTGGAACTTGTGTCAGGAAGCCAAACAGATGGTTGGGAACGAAAATCAACATGGTTAGCTGAATGTTGTTGCCTCAGACGAATGGTGGAAGGATCACGGTTAGGGCAATCAGATGGAAGGTGACCAATGCCACACCGATTACACGTGCCATATACCATATTCTGATTTGAAGCCCAGTTGAACTGATTTCTATTTCCCCCGGAATGACGATTATTCGAGCCTCGGCCACGACCACGGTTGTTAATGGTCGATTTCTGCCATGGTTGTTTTGATTGTATGAAGTGAAAAAGGCTTGAGATTGTAAATTTGTGGGTTGAAGTTGAAAACCAAGCTGGGAAGCTAGTTGTTGAAGCGTCTGCAAGGGATTCTGTTGTGAAGATCCAGGTTGGGTGGGAAATTCCAGTAGCAGCAGCAAATGCCTGGGGTTGTTGCACAACTGGGACAGATTGTTTTATCATGTAATCATGATCAGAAAGAAGACCATGAAGTTCAGCAAAGGCTGTAGTGAGGAACCTGTAAGCAATAAGAGTGGATTTATAAGTTCCGCTCTTTCAACTCCTAAAGCTTAGGAAGTCTAGAGATCACGAGCATGACCAGATCTTTTTCTTTGAAAGGTTCACCAATGTTGGCTAGAGCATTTGCATATTCTTTTGCCCGGTTGAGATAAGCAGAAGTAGTTTCATCACCCTTCATCTGAAGTTTTAGAAGTTGAATCTTCAAGGTATATTCCTGAGAAGATGTATGAGGTGCATACGCACATTCTAAGGACATCCAGAGTTCACGAGATGTAGTACCTTGAACATGGGGGAAAGAAGCTCTGATATGGTGGAGATGATCAACATACGAATATGGGCATCATTGGCAACCCATGTCGCATGATTAGGATTTGGTTGTTGAATGATTGGGGGAGCATCCTTGTCTGATAGGTTGACTGTGAGATCACAGGTGATGGACACGGAATAGTGCCATCTACATAGCCAATCAAGTTGTTCGTAACTAGAAACGGGTGAATCATCGTTTTCCAAAAACCATAATTCGTTGAGACAAGGTGAAGCCAAACTTATGAGAATTATGGGATGTTTTCTCAGATGTAGAAAAAGGCGCTAATAAGGCCAATGTTTAGGCGTGATGTTGTTGGTCGTCGAGAAGGTCCTTCGTCGGAGGTATCAGCAAAACGAGAAGATTGCTGGTGTCGTCGAAGATTGCTGGTCGTCTTGCCGGTCGTCGAAGATTGCTGGGCGAGAAGTTTGCGGATCGTCGAAGGTTGCTGGTTGCCGGAATTAGCAACGTCTGCAATTTTAGGGTTCCCGTGAATTTCGCTCTGATACCAAGATAAACTTGGTAATCTGATTTGTATTATTGTAAATGAATCATCTATCTAATTACATCAGATACAACAACCTTACCCAGTATATTCCCATTTTTCAGTAGGGTCTGGGAGGGAATGATAGATACAAACCTTACCCCTATCCCAATTGGGATAGAGAGGCTGCTCCGAAAGAATCCCCGGCTCAAAGTTATCGTTTGAAGTTGAT
>SZYD01002297.1:0-70155 GCA_009363875.1 Mikania micrantha | reverse complement strand
AGTTTATCTCGATTGTTCACTTTATAATAAGTACTTCGGTTATAACCTGCATAAATCTTCTAGACATGGTCTAGGATAACATTTGTATATATGTAAAACATATAAATTTAAAAGCATTTAAGTAAACAATTAATAAACAGTTTACGCATGCTTCTCAGCCCCGCGTTTTAAAACAAAATGTTAGAAAAGGGGCAATGAACTCACCTGTGTTGCCATGCAATGAACCTCAAAAGATATGCGCACTCTTTGATTGTTGCCTAAGTATCTTTAGCACCTGAGTTATTTTAAAGAATTCGAATACGATAAGTACCTACAGGTATTGTCGTATCTATGGTTTGGTCTCGATGTGCAACTACGTGTCCTAGAGTACTAGTGTGTTTCTAGAATTTCCTCTATCTAAGTTAAACTATTACCCATTAGTAACCCAAATCCCACATTAAACATTTAAAGTCTTTAAGTAAAACATTTTCAAATTACATCATTTTAAGTTAATCATTTATTTAGGAAAACCATTTAATTATATTGTTAAGGTTTATAATTTATTTTCTTTTCATGAAAAGCATAATTAAATTAAGAAAGTGTAATTAACATGATGGGCTTATATTAAACCCATTGGGCCATTCTTGGGCCCACTAAAAGACTTTGATTTTCAAACGATCTCTTGTTTGCTTATTAAGGCATTAACCTAGATGGTGTAAATAACCATTTAGAGTAATCATGTGTCCTTGAAATTCCCATGGTTTAGTGTTAACATTTAAGTCAAACCAAAACCTTTAGGTTCTTGTTTTCCATTCCGAATGTATTCCTCTCATGATATTGATATCTTAGCTTAAGAAGACTCATTTGTGTTTAACCAATTGAATGATCGTCCCTTACAATGATTACATACCATAAGTGTGCTAGAATATCCTATGTTAATTGATAGTTAACCCTAACATGGCTTTTATTGAAGTTTAGATCTTGTGGGCCTTATCTTAGGCCTAAATTGCCATTGTGACCCGATTGATTAATATTAAACTTAATCAAATGTACAACGGGTCATCCTTAGTTATTGGGCCAAATTAAGTTAAAACAAACTACGTGTGGGTCAAGTCTAGAACCAATCTCATTCCTAACGAGCTAAACTCGAACTTGTTGGGTCATTACAACACATGGGCCGATTAACACCCCCATATGGGCCGAAGATAGGTTATTGGGCCTAGACCTTGAAGTCAAACGGCCCGCATTGAATAAAATGAGTTATACATTTGGGTTTGGGCCGAATCAAGTGTGATTGGGCTTAACCCATATTGGGCCTTGAATATTGGGCCGCTTGAATTTGCCTTGGGCTAGTGAATGTTGTGTTGGGCTATGATGGGCCATTCGTTTTCTACAAGGTGTGATCGAACGTGGGTTTAGCAAAGTTGTGAGCCCAAAGGAATTAATGTGGCTGAGTTATAAGCACATGGATCAATTGCCTTGTACCCAACCCAACCGAAGAAGAGGAATGATCAGCGAACCTATGGCTATAATTTCAAGGTTCGGCCAAAATGGTGTAAGGTTCGTGTGCCCAGGTTGCAAGCAGGTTCGGCTAACATGAGCCTCCAAGGTTCGCCAATGATGAGGTGGGTTCGTTAGTTCATTAGGGTTCGGCTGATAAGGATAAGGATCGGCTAGGGTTTGCAGCAACAGGGTTCGATGCTATCATGCCTAGGTTCGGGTGCAGGATGGGTTTCGCTAGGGTTCGTGAGAGGCTCGCCAATCAGATGTAAGGTTCGTGGCGGCCTGATGGTTCGTGTCTCAGCCTAAGGGTTCGCCAAGGTTCGCCGGGGTGGCTACCAAGGTTCGGCCACTTGCGTGAGAGTTCGGCCGGTGGTTTCTAACGAACCTGTATGGTTCGTTTTCATCAGCAAACGTTCTCTAATTCTAAGTTCGACCATTCATCTGTTGTAGTTACATGTAAACAAGTTCTCGAAGGTGTTATTCTCGAAGGAGTCGATCTATGGCCGGTCGTAGTGGGTGGGTCGAACAACAAGAAGAAAACCCTATAATTCGTGATGTTTTAAGCTACGTACCTCAAATTTGGCCGGAGATCCCCTCAGATCAGTTGTACTTCCGTGTAGAGCTCGTTCCTAGCTACGCGTGGACACCAAGAACACCCGATTTCGTCTCCAAACGAGTGAGATCTTGAAGATTGAAGGTGATATTTTAGAGAGAGAGAGAGAGAGAACGGAGAGTGAGCTAGAGAGAGAATAGAATGTGTAGAAATGAAAGAAATGTGTTCTTTCAACGTTTATATACCCCGAGGGTATTCGGGTTCGTTTCGGTTGCACGGTTCGCGTCTTCGTCGCGTTTCCGGATCGTAACGCGTATAATTACGTAATCTAAATAAAAGGTTATATTTTATATGTTTGGGAAGTGGCTATTTCTAGTAATGACATTAAATGATATTTTCCCAATTTATTTATCGAAGCTCATAAATATTACGCGTTTTATTATTTATTCCCGTATTATAGTTTACGCGTCTAAAATTAAAATAGTTTTGCTTTAATTATAATTATGATGAGTTTCAAAATTGTAAAACAGGAAATATTTTATTTCCTTCTAATTATTATCGTTCGAGTCGTCTTTCGTTTCGTCAGAAAACGTCACTTACGCGCGTCTTCGTACAGAGCGCTAACTGTACAAACACGATCGTACGTTTCACTTTCTGATTTTGTTGTCTAATTTACAATCATCGTTTCAGATCATTAAACTGTCAGATCTATTCGTACAGATCGTCACCTATACGAATAGTCCGTCGGTTTAACATTCCGTAACAACAACTGTTATTGTATTGTTTTGATTAGCCTCACATACGTGCTATCCTAATAGATCCTAACAATAAACCCATGATGTTTTAGTGTTGCCAGATAATTACCTGACTCAAGAACCATTGTTCTGTTCTTAGTTTCTGCTAAATGTTTATGAATCTGTTTGATAATGTGAAATGACTTTGACTATCAATATGAACATGAAATAGAATGGAATGTGTATAGTTGGTGTCTGTTTACTGTTCATGCTACTGTTGCGATCACTGTTCCGGCACCGGTTTCGGCACTGTTGTTACAAAAACTATCATGGATAGACATATAACCGGCTTAAACCCTTAGAACACCTAAGGACATGCGTATTAGTACATAGAACCCATGGATGATCTTGAATCGACATAACTATGATGATGAGCAAGTCGTGAAAGACAGGTTCGCCAAGGGGCTGTAGGTGACGATCTGATGCAGGCTGGACAAACCCTTGGCCGAACCTTGAGGGCGGCCGAACCTTTTTGGTTCAAGTGGCATGAACCCAGCCGAACCCTTCTCCCATCTTTGGCAGCAAACCTAACTTGGCTAGTCACGAACCGTTGTGCCACGAACCCTTAAGAGGCGAACCCTACTCAGCCATGTTGGTCGAACCTAGGGATAGCGAACCCTTCTCCTTGCTGCGGCCGAACCCTGGCAGATGAGGCTTCATGCACAGCCGAACCTTCCTGCACCGAACCTAGCCCAACGAACCCTTGCTGGCTAGTCCAACGAATCTTCTTGGCCGAGCCTTTCATTGAGGACGAACCTTAGCCTTAGATGAATCAGCCGAACCCTAATACCTTGGCAACGAACCTTGGGCTAGTTAGGAACTAAGTTGGCCGAACCTTCCTCCCTTTATTAGCCGAACCTATGGCTGTGATTATCCTATCAGCGAACCTAAGGGTTCGTGAACCCTCGGGGCTGCCCAACCAAGGTTTTCGATCCAAAGGGAGGATTATACGAGCACACAAAGGTTATGAAATAAACAAGAGGATTGATACTTATTTATGCATGCATGGGAGATATTGGTTGTCACCTTTTCCTTCAACAAAAATAAGTTACATCTTGAGGTTTTATATAATAAATAGATTATAAGGACTTTATTAAATTTGATCTTTTTTAGTTAAGTTTAAAGTCATTGATTTAAAACTAACATGGCAACTTAATAAGAAGTGCATGAAAATGTGTATGTATTGATATGTATGTGACATAGATCACTACTTTGGAGTGTACGTATCTATGGGAGCACATATGATTCCTCACAACTAGATAGTGTCATAGAATGGTTTAAAACTATTGATTTAAGTTACACTTTAAGAAAATTTCTATAACATATTGAATAATTATTTCAATCTCGATGAACTAAATGGAATTAATGAAACACTCAATAATTTAAAGTAAACACTAATGATCAATTAATAGTGATGAAACGCATATATTTATGAACGTGTAAACACACTAATTACAGATCTTTGAGTTGATTTGAGTTACATACGTGAGCGCGCATAATACGAGAACACATATCCTAAGGACTTCAGGTGAGTTCTCATACCCTCCCTTTTAAACTGTTTTGTTTTAAAACTCGGAGGTGAAACATGTATACCAATTTTTAAAATATTATTTTGATAACACATTGATGATACATGTTTATCAATATGATATTCATATTATGGATTATCATTATTATGGATTATCACTGATTATTATATATTCGTGTGACATTGTCATTGACTTCGGTCATTAACAATGATTACATGTATTGCCTCTTGGATTATCACAACTTCGTGAAACATTGCCTTTGACCTTGGTTTCATGTATTGCCACGTGGTTAGCGACCACTCCATGGATCATGTTTTTAACTTATGTTAATTACATAATGTCCATGTATTGTCACAGATACTCTTGAGAATATTGTTGTTGAGATTGGTTGAATGGTTATGTGATTGATTATCTATTATTGCCTATGATTGTCAATGATTAAATATGGTTAAATTGATTATGTGATTATGTACTGGTTATGTGTTTGACTGTTGTGTTGGGAGATGTGTTGGATTATCTCATACAGGTATTCTTGTGGATTTTCTCAGATAAACTATAAGTTTTATACTCATTTTATCTAAACTTTTTATAAAACCCTTTTCAAACACAAACTTTTATACTCATTTTATAAAACACTTTTAAGTATAAAAACTTATGATTACTCACCAACTACTACTTCGTAGTTGACACTTGATTTTCTACACATGTTTCAGGTGATGAAGCTAAGTAGGTTGAAGAGGATGAAATCTCACTTTTGGACATCATCACACAGGATCTTGGACTTAGCTAAAATTAACTAAAATTCTGGCGATTAGAGTTTAGTTAGTTTAGCTAATTCTTTTGTGTAATTGATGTATTTAATTCATGATAGACATGATTTTTGTGTAATTAATTTGATGAATGGAATGTTATGTGATGATTAAATTTAGATGCCCACGAGCTTTTGAACAATCTACACATCCCTCGTAGCATCCCGACGTTTCCGCCATCGGTCAGGGTGTTACATTTGTAATTTTATGACTAAGAATATACTTTTGTGTACCATATTTTTCATCATAAAACTTAAACGGTGTTAATTTTTAATGCACATGTTATTACATAAACTGAAAATACACAAGTACATAAAATTGAATGGTGATAAAATACAACAACCTAACCCAGTATATTCCCACTTTTCAATAAGGTCTGAGGGAAGGATATATACAAACCTTACCCCTATCCCAAATGGGATAGAGAGGCTGCTCCGAAAAAGTCCTTGGCTCAAAGTTATCGTTTGAAATTGATCATCCCAATGATTTTAACGTTATTTTCACAAAATAATTGAAATGAAGTTAAAATTAGTGTATTTTTACTTTTGCCCCTTAAGGGCCCACATATATATATATAATATATATATATATATATATATATATATATATATTATATGCGTGCCCTACAACTGGGGAAGAATGTGATAAAATACGAAAGTCTAACAAAAAAACCAAAGTCACATGCATTAATTTTCAATGCACACGTTTACTTTAAAAAATGTGGGAAATATATACTTTTGCATGTACATGATGTTGGACCTTTCAATTTATTTTATTTATGCTAAATCATATTAGAAGACAAAACTCACATTTATTAGTATATCCGACACCTTTTTCTGAAACACAAAAGTTTTATACTATGATAAACCAAGAAATATAGTTTAATACTACAATTGTCAGATACACCTTTTTCCTATTATACCCGGTAGCAGCTTTTTCTTAAATCAAACTTCCTATTATGCCCTTTTTAGTTTTTTTTTCAAATTAAATAATACCAATATTAAATCTGGTTTCTTATCTGCCATTGGATGATTTTTTTCAATTGATTTTAAACCATTAGGATTGAGTTTATACACTAAACCCATATATATATATATATATATATATATATGGGTTGGATGCAATAGGAAATGATTTTTGTCTAAAAAGAGTAGAACCAATAAGAATATGACATTTGACATTCTAAAAATATAAAAACAGAAATTCAGTACAAAAAAAAAACAAAGAATCTAGTGCAAATAATCAAAAATTTAGCGCAAAAAAAATAAAAATCCAGTACAAAAAAAAATATGGTAAAAAAATACAAACAAAAAAAATCAGTGCAAAAATAAAAAGTTAGTACAAAAAATAAGATATTATACCTAAATTATCATTTATTTCTTTTTTAACATGCCATATGTCAAGTTTCTATTAGTTATAATATTTTTAGGCAAAAATCACTTCTTATTTGATCCTTCTCTTATGTGTGTGCGTGTGAATTTATCATATGATAATCTGATTTTAGAAAAAAGAATCCTTAAACCATATCATAGCATTCGTTTTAAATCTTGAAATGATGTTTGATGTATATTAAACCTACTAAAGTTGATTATTTTATGTTAAATCTATTTTTTTAATATGGTTTAATATGAAACACACATTTGTAATGTTAAAATTAAATGACTGAAAGTATTCAAGGATTATCTGGTTGAGTTATCACTTGATACATTCCATGTGTGTGTGTGTGTTTCATATATATTATATTTGGTTTAAAAATCTAAAAAGCCACAAGCCAAGCCCAAAGCCGACTCAAACTTAGCTTCACTACATAATGAGTCAAGCAAGATAAACTTGTGTAGAAACGAGCTTTTTAAACAACCTTCATTTAATTCCCAACCCATGGACCTGTTAGTTTTTCACAACAAAATGTCTACAAAAACGATCCATTTTAAATTTCCAACCTCTTATCAACCTGCACAGCACAAGCTATGATTTTCCTCAATCGTGTTAGTTAACATCGAGGGGTGATTCTCTTGCATATGCAACTTTTGATGTTCAAATTGCCCTATATGTAGCAATTTGATGGCAATTTTTAAAATAATATCAGTATGAAACACCATGGAAGGTATATTTGAATGACCCAAGTCCTAAGTGACTAACATACAATGAAACACAAGAAAATAATTTTAAAAAAAAAATAATCTATTTAATGTTTTAATTCTTCATGAGTTGAAAATAAAAGATGGTCAAGCCTTCATATAGTCTGTACTACTTCTATCCATCCCTATGCTGCTGCTGCTGCAACTCCTTATAAAATAAATTTGAAAATTCAACTAATCAAGCAGCCACTGCAATCAAAACTGTAACTGTACAATGATGTTGTATATTTACACTTCCAAATCATCATCATCCACTGCCGCTAGCAACCTCCGCAGCACGCTGCCTCATCATTTCCATAACCGCCGCCCTCCGCCGGCTGTCTGCCTGTTGGGTCAGCCTTCTAATATGTTCCCTCAAATCCCTGTGTAAAACCATGCAAATCTCAGAAACTTGACGACGATTAAAAAAAAAAAATCAAAAATGAACTGACTTGCAGCGGGGGACAGTGCATGGGCTGTCTTTACAAGAGCGTGCATGAAGTTGAAGAAGATGCCACATTTTCTTGCAAAGGATGCAACCACCAGAAGCGCGTACCTTGCAAGACATTCCATGTCTAAAAAGACCCTTCACCTTTCTACAATTAGGATACTGGCATTGGCCTGCTTTACATTGTGACGCGTGTACCAAAAGATCAAGCATCTTCCTTAGCTGCAACAAATTCAACCATGTTATAAAAACAATAAATTAATAAATAGTTTGAACTCGTAAAAAGACTGTATTCATGGGTTGCGAGTTCAACTTGACACTAACCTGAAAATTTGACACAAACCCAAGAATCATGATAGGCATATGAGCCCGATACACGACACAAATATTATATTCGTGAGTTGACATGCACGTGACCCCTTTAACTACATTTCTTTGCTTATTATTTTGCGTATTAATACTTTATAACACAAATTTACAACCAAAAGTTGCAAGCGTATGTATAACCATTACGTTTAGATAATAAAATCTTACATCAATTTCTCTTTTAGCTTCAAAATTTTGGCATAGAATACCTACAGCTAAATTTATGTCATAATCACAGTTACAAAAAGTATATAGATAAATATGTCTACCTGCAAAACCACCTATTTAGCTAAACGAACCTAAAACTAACCCAAAGCGGTTTATACTAAACCTGACCCGCAGGCTTTTATTTCGTGTCATGTCCAAAATTCACACCCCTATATAGATCCACCTTTAGTTTATTTGTATACTGGTATATATTACCTGAATAACTCGTAGTTGTCTAGCTTCTTTATTTTGTGCATCGCGCTCAGCAATCGAGGGATGATGAGTCAGCTTATGTGGATGATCAATTCCTCTATCTTTGAGATAACATGAATTGCATATATCATAATCAGGGCAGATCTCACACACGCCGCCAACCTTGGCCTGTTTCAATATCAAGACGACATATGATGCAGTTTATGACAAATGCAGGAGCTGTTGGGTTATGAAGATGATATAAAGCCATCATTGATGAGTGTTTAGCACGTCTTAGTGTATCATACTGATAATGATTTCCTTGGCAAAGGTTGAGAAAAGCTTGTCTTGTATCAAAGAATTCACTCTCAAGAATTTCGTCTCTATCTTTTGTATCTGTAGGCACATCATTGATGTCTATCTGCATAGTAACCCATTTTAAAATTCCATCACATTAAATTAAATTAAGACAATACATAGTATCATAGTTTAATTATATAACGTAGGGGTCTACATAAATGACAGTCGTTGAAACCCGATCAAAATGCCCAAGCCGCAGAAAATCAGTCAATATGAGATTCAAGTGTTCCATTTGCAGTCTGTTTTTGGCATATAATGATTGGGTCGACGATTTGGAACTTGGAACCAACTGTTTAGCCTTTTTATCTCTATATATTTTTGTTTAGGGTAGGGGTATGGTTTCCCTTCATCCCTCCCCCAACCCCACTCAGAGTGGGAATTTAATGGGTATGTTTTTTTGTTTTTTCTCTTTCTCTATTTATTTTTGAAATATGCAATGTACATGTATTACATTCAATAATACTCATGAACCATCTTTATCATTATAAATATTAATACAACAAATGAGTTTCTAAAGAAATTAAAAATAGATTCAAACCACCAAACAGTCAAAACAAAACTATCAAACCTCTATCAGTTGACCATCCAACACATCCGATTTAGTTTGTTATTTTACGAAACCATAGTTAGCCTTTCAATCCAAAATTTCCGTTAAAACCGGCAAATTCAGATCATAAACACCCTGTGATTATAAAACCCAACACAAAAAAAAATGCAATAGGAAAAAAGACATCAACTTACAGGATAAAGTGGATGTTTGACCCTTTGGTTAATAGGATGTCTCTCCCTCTCCTCCCGAGTTTGTTCAATTTCATAACAACTGAAACCAACGTACACATCAATCAATCAAAATTACATATAACATTAAGAATGCAAATTTAAAGACACATTGAAAAGGAGTAGTCATAGATTATACATATGAATAGACAAATAAACATGGATATTACAATTCACATGCATGCAAGTCCACAAGTGTTTACCTATTGCAAAGCTGAAAATTTTTGCAATTGTTGCAAACCCAACGTGTTCCAGACACCATTAAGAGACAGCAATGAGTACATGGATGCTGCAAATGAACCATAATGAAATCTTCCTTCATTGGGGATATTGTTTCACCAAGCTGTACAAAAAAAAAAAGAGTGATGATGACAATATACAATATATTAACGCATAATTTGTTGAAAAATTAAAATCTAATCAATTTTTAACATTTACAAATTGTTCTGTGTTGACATATGATGCAATAACTATGAACCTTTTTTTGTAAATATAAAAGTTGAAGTAGAAAATCACCCTATGCATGAGCAGCAGATCTTTAGAAGCATTTGAAGAAAGATCAGTTTGACCAGAAGCTTTGAGAGCTCTTTTTGTGATGGTTCTTTTTATTGACCCTTTTCTGTTATGTTTTCTTCCGTCCTCTTCTTGACGAAGATCATAGATTATATCCTCAGCAGCACCAGGCCAATAATCTCCATCAAAATATGGTAATCGCGATGCAGTCACTTTAGCTTTACATTCACCAGATTGTACAAAGAAATGATCATATAAATTTGTCAAGTCTACTACAATATTTTCCTTTGTGGCTTTTCTCAACATTGACAAGTACCTGATGATAAAATTCCATAATCCATATCAGATGGCCCGTATTATTACAATAGTGAAGTAGTAGCTTGGTTTTAAAAGGCGCAAGTGAGGCGCGCAATGCACCGAGGAAAATGCATCACAGGCTTGAGGGGGTGCTTAATGTGCTTCTAGATCAAAAATTGGTAAAACAAAAGGGTCTGCTTATAGGTAAAAACAACCAAAGAGATGAAGAAATCATGAAAGGCTTACTTAATAAAATAGGTTGATACAGTAAAACAGATGAGAGACATTTTGTTGTAAATAAAGCTTATTTTGTTGTACATTGAACAGAACCTTACATCCGTGATCACACCTTGGGACCAAAACGCCTACGTGCATGTTGCGCTTTTTTAAACCAAGTGTAGTAGTTCACATTTTTATTTATCACGGCCACTTACCATTCTCTTAATTTATCTGATTTTGGTGTCTTCTGAATTTCAGGATGGCAATACAAGATATAATCTTCACCCTTTAACGGAGGGCATGCCCATATATAGCAACTTGTGAACCCACGTAACTTGCAATATTCTAGGTAACCAATCTGAGAAAATAGTACGATTTTAAAAAATATAAATACGAACAAATATAAATACGAATGGTGTTTCTCTTTGATATATAAAAATTAAGAAATAATTTAGGATACAAAATTAGAAACTTGCCAGAATTTCATGATATACAAATGTACGCAGAGCTTCTCCATTAACTGTTCTTATTTCAGGCCTAAAATACTTGACTGAATCCAAATAGATAGATAAACACGGCGATGATTTGGCTGCTCACATTCCGCTCCAAATTCCTGAACATACATGCCAAAGAGACATACTTCTACCCCTTCAATTTTCTGAAATAACAAAACAACCTGAAAAAAGCAGCAGCGGGTTTAGCAATTGGTTATCTCTTAATCCATGAACTTCAAGTTAATGAAGACAATATCACTTAAAATACTAGTATTCTAATATATACCTTAGATTTATATGCAAATTCGGATGGGTAATTGTCCTCTTGAAAAATCTCAAGGAATCGCGGTTTAACTTCCAGCTTTTTGTCCACAGATGAAACTACTCTAACAACAAGTGCTTCTGCTCCAGGAACCTAATAACAGCAAAACATATCAGAATTCGCATCAAATTTTTAATTAGAAAAAGGAAAGATCATTACGATTATATTACCTCATCGTAACTTTTCCCTTGAAATTTTGCTCTATTTAATCTTTCCTGCTTCAGGTTTTTAAACAGTCTGTTCTCTATGTGATCACTAAGAATGGTTCTTGGTAAATCTTTAGCTCCCAGAAGAGCACTCTGAGGCAGTGGGACCCGTTCTCCTCTTTCAACTTCTTCCACATAACAATTAGGGCAAGTGTACTCTGCTTGACCCCCATCATCTCTACGACCATTAAATAATGCACATATTTGATGTTGCCAAGATTCACATTTGTCACATTGAACCCACTGTAGAAAGATAAAAGGATTAGCCATTAATGACAACTTAGACAAAATACACAAAAAAAATAGCATAATACCGGTTCTTCCGTCTCCTCGTCGTTTTTCTTTTTCTCTAATCTTGCTTTCAAAATATTAGTTCCATCAACACTTATGGTGTCTCCACGGGACTCGTTATAACAGGGGATGCAGAAAAAATGACGTGTATCGCCACTTCCCCAAGTGTAGAACATTGCATTTCTTTTTATGCGGGCTCCACAGGGAGAGCAATAAATTGGTGGTGGTTCAAAATTGAGCTTTTCAACTGCACATAACTGACAAGAATTCTCATTCATTGAGAGCTCCATGGCTTGATTCTTTTCTACCTTTGCTTTACTCTGTAACAGAACAAATAATGGAAATTAGAAACCAGGGTCAATTAAGTGTAGTAGTAAAAAAAAACATAATTTTAACCATTCGTGAATCAAAAAACATAACGGTGGCCTCTTCTTACTTTCCACTGAAAGAAATAGCTTCTAAAATGCTTCATAATTGATGGCAGTATTAGAATATTTAGTGATTAAATTTTTATTTACAACGTTTCATAACGAATCATTCCGAGAAGAAGATATTTTTTGATTTGCCTAGAACCTAATTACTCTAGTTTTCCACTTCGCTTGAAAACTGAAGAGTAACAGCAACAAGTGATTGAGTTCAGTAACTTTTTTTACAAAAAGTATTGAGGAGACACAATAAGCCATGTTTGAAGAGGCACATTTACAGAACGTCAGAGTTGTGATACTTGTCTCAATCCAGGGAAACGGAATAGATTCCATTTTGAGAGAGTTCAGTTTACTAGAGGTGGTAATTTCAACCCATTTACTTATGAATTAGTTGATTGGAAATATGTTTATCTCAAAACAGGTCAAACAGATTTTTTTTGCACAGCAACACCTGAACCCAGGTTATCACCAAGCCTGTAGACTCGGGACCCGAATCATATGGCAACACCTGAACCTAGGGTGCCCCACCACAGGAGGAAACCCATTTTGTGAAAAAACTCCGACCCCCCTTAGCTCCAATATGCCTTGGGAGGGATTTGAACCCATGACCTTCCATTTGGAAAATCATGGCGTACCACCAACGCAAAGCCCCTTTGGTAGGTCAAACAGTTAAATAAAAAAATGTAGCTTATAAGGAAATGAGGCAAAGGGGCTGAAAGTTGTCCAAAGTAAATTTTGCATTAAACTTAAATTAGTTAATCCAAAAGGTTACATTATTACTAAAATAATGAGTTTATTATCAAACCAGCATGCCTTAAACTGCTGAGTCCCATAGCCAACAGTACCCCTTTTTACTAAAATCCAATTTGATCCACTACCCAACCCACCCAAAAACAATAATTTTGGTGCCTTTTAAATTTACATAAGCCTTGTCTGCTAAAGCACGGTCCAAATATGGCAAGAGGTAAAAGTGGATACAATAACTTTTCAATGATGATTTTAAAAAAGATTCTATATTAAACAATTATTTACTACAAAATTAATTAGATTCTGACCTGGCCAACCCACTGCCTGAGACCAGTTATATGCTCTTGGACCTGCTCAGGTGTGAACAATTCTATCATCGATACTCCCTTAATTTTTGGCTTCCCGGATTTGGTTCCAGCAGACGGCTCCGCAACAAGTGCCACACCATCCTGTTTAGCCAGGCCTTCCTCATTCTCTGCCTTAAAATACTCTTGCTTATTTGACAAGAGTGAAACACCATCATTATTCTCCTTAGTGATCCTTATTTTTCCTTGCATAGAACTTGTAGGAACTTCTAGATTCACTCCAGCGACATCATGTTTTAGTGGTTGACAGGTGTCAGGACCCTGAACACCATCAAATGTAGCAGCGATGGAAACTGGTATTGGGTGTGGGTTTTGGGTTTGGTTTTGGTTTAGGATTTTGTTTTGGTTTTGGTTTTGGTTTTGGTTTAGGATTAGGATATTGTTTTGGTTTTGGTTTTCGTTTTCGTTTTGAGAAGCTGGTGACTGCTCAATCTTTAACCGTTTAATGGAAGGATGCAAATCTTCTGAAGTATAATCACATGAGCCATTTCCCAGTTGCGGGAGACTTGTTTGGCGGACCCCTTTTTGTTGCACAAAGAGCTTTACAGGAACACACACAGGACAACTTTCATCAATGCAGTGCTTATGATGATGGAGTAATGCCTTTGACCTATGACAGCGAGGATATTGACATTGATTGACATCATTGCATGACATAATATGTTTACAAAGTTTTGAACAATGATGCAATTAATTTTCAGGACATTTCCCAGGTGGATAACCACATTTTCGAGCATGCCGCATTAGCAAAAGCCATCTTTGTTGATTCTTGAACTGCAACTGACGGCCAGATGGCACATCTACTGATGCATTGGCAGTCATTGATGCTTCTGAAGATAATTTGTTCTTCTGATACTGATCTTGAAAACACTCTTCAATTTTCATCTCATGTGATGACTTGCCAAATTGATTGGATGGTTCTTGTAATCTGGAATGACCTTGACCTTGAAGTGATTGACCACCTATTTGTTGCTGTTCTGATGTTTGTGGCATTGATACAGACATATCTTGAGAACCTGAGGAAATAGCATGCAGTTGACTACCTCTGGATGGTTGAAATTGTTCATAAACTTGTGGCTCAGATTTAATTCGACTGCCAAGATCAGATATCAGCGGAGTCTGCCCATATGGTAACCGTTGATTCTGTTGTCTTTGAGATTGAATGAGTTGTTGCTGAATCTGTAAATGCTGAGTCTGGAAATTCATATCTTCTGCTGAAGGCTTTAAGTTTGCAGGCTGATCAGAATTGTGCAAGTTTAACTGATTGACCACCATAGGAGAGCTTGTTCTTTGTATTGCTGATAAGTTTGGGTTCATGTTCATTATTGATGTAGATGAGGTGGTTGGAACAAAGAAATTTCCTGATCCATCACCTACGAAACTTACCATATAAGCATAAAAAGCACAAAACTTACCATATCTTCTATTGTTGGAACAATCATATTATTGTTTTATTTCTACCAAGCACAACAAGATAAATCAAAAGATATACTTAGAACATTCAAAGTGTATTGTTAATGCAAACAACCTACTAAAACACTTTATTCACAAACTAGAGTATTATTTCTAAAAAATATTAACTGTAAAAATATTCAACAATAAGAATCTGCAAAAAAGATGTTTCAGAAATTAGGCCAAAAACCCAACCTGCCTGTTTTGACATGTTAGCCAAACCCACCCAATCGATATGTATATGCGGAGAAAGGGTACCTTGAGAAGTCTGTCCTTGATGTTGATCAAAATACTGTGGGGCTACTTTAGGAGAGTTTCCGTAATGAGAATCCGTCAAAAATCCTTCGGTGTTACCCAAACTATTAACCATCGGTAAAGTTTTACCCATCATCCCTAAGTTACCGTTTAATGACCCATTTGGAAACCCATAAGATTTTTGAGCCAAAGTTGACCTAATCCCTCCATTCATATGACTTCCCAGGTTATGCAAGATCCTGCTGTTTTGGCCACCAGCTTGTTGCTTCTGTTGCAGTGGCTGGGACACCATTGCTGGGTCAGCATTTGAAATAACAGAAACGTTGTTAGTTGGCTCCAATTTAACGTACGATTGGTTACTTGTGCCATTATTACTAGTATTAAATCCAGGAGTAGGCATCATTTGGCTACCAATTCTTTGACCACCCGCCAATGTAAAACTAGACATCACCTGTTGATTTCCGTCTGTTAAGCCTCCTGAAAAAGTGGATCCAGTTGTACAACTTTATAGTGTAGGTTAATATGAATAAAAAAAAACTTGTAACAAGAGGACAAATACCATCAAATGAACCAGTGTGCATGCTTCTAGAAGGCCCAGGGATATTCATGGAAAAGCTTCCCTGATTCACAGCTGATGACAACATGCTATTTGAGTTCCCACTTTGAGGCATACCAGGAGTTGGAATCATTGTTGACATGGAAACAGAAGCATTGCTTTGTTGCTGATATCGTTGATTCTGATTGCCCATGGAGGTTCGTTTTATCAGAGCTTGTAAACGGTTATCCAATGTATCTAAATTCAAATACTCCTCCTAGACAGGGAACAAAACAAATTAATGTAAAATATGTGTATATGTCTTGCAAGACATAATTCATAAAAATTTCCTGCTATGTGTCCAACATACTAACTCTTTTATGGAATGAAAGAGCTAAAATGGTTTCCATCACGCAGGTCCTCTATTTAGTACAAATTAGAAAAATATAAATTAATTAGAAAATTAAAAAAAAATCGACTAGATTACCACCGATAAAAGTTTGTAAACCCGTCCTTTGAAACTATTTCTTAGTCATCACTTAATTAATTGAACTAATTACTACCCTTTTCCACATGAATGTCAATCTGTTCAAACGTAACTCCATACACATTGATGCCAAAAAGATGAAAATTAATTAGCCTTTTACAATACTGCTATAGAAAAAAAAAAAAGAAGAAGAAGAAGCCTCCATTCATTAGGTTGGACCGCAGAGATAAAAGCTTGTAATTGTTTAATTAATATAATATGAACACAGAAAGTTTAACATCATATGCTAAAGATAGAAAATTAAATAACAAACCATCGATGTAGCACTTTTAAACAAGCCTTCCTCCAAACGTTTAACAATATCCTGTACATTCTTTGGAGCCATCTCCCGAGTTAGCCGCTGCATGAGGGACTTATAGCTAGAAAAAATATTAAGAATTTCATCAGGATTTAATCTATATGATGAAGCAACAGTCATGGTGTAACACTGACTCAGGAAGCACAAAAGCACATTATCAAAAAATTAGACTGAACTTTGAAAAAAAAATAAGCATGAAGAAAATGACTCAAAAAAAAGGAAAAAAATGAGAACAAACAGTATCAAAAGGTCATGAACATGAGTATGAGATAAGACAGGACAACCAAATTGGCACAATGCTTATGCATGAGAAGGGATACTAATATACTAAAATGATCTATGGTACCTGCCGGCGCCAAAGTAAAAAATTGCACTAATTTTAAGGTGATTTTACATATTTTGTGAAAATAACGTTAAAAGTGTTGGGATGATTAACTTCAAACGATAACTTTGAGCCGGGACTCCTTCGGAGCAGCCTCTCTATCCCAACTGGGATAGGGGTAAGGTTTGTGTCAATCCTTCCCCCAGACCTTACTAAAAAGTGAGAATATTCTGGGTAAGTTTGTTTGTTTGTTTGTATAGAAATAAGACCAAGAAAATACGAACAATGAAAGTGGAACAAATCAATTGGCTAAAGGATACCTTTAATAATACATATACCAATAACAAGAAACAAACTAAACAATATTTAGTAGAGCATAATGAAAATGATGAAATTGGAAACACTAGCTAAATACTGTGGGTAGTTCTCTACACTTACACTAACTACATCAGACACTACTATAGGAATAATCAGACATTTTCCCTATACACATTCGTCACACAAACACACACACACAAAACACACTATCATATAAATACATGGGAAAAAAAACTTACATCCTATCTTGTATGAACTGCCTTGCATGCTCCATGGCTAGTGGAGCGTGAGAACCTCCTTCAGAGTTCGGCATCATATTCTGTTGTTGTGGTGGTATGGCAGGCAATGAAGTCCCGCCCTGATTAGAAACTTGCCTTGTGTACGGTCCTGCCATTGGAGCTTGTAAATTCATTATTATCCTCTTGCCTTCTACCAACAATATGTTTCATAACATGTCACAATTTCAGATGTCTTAAGATGATTCAGCTTCGGTTTTCCCTTGTAAAATCAGAGCCACAGCAATACAAGAACTTGAGTAAAATCACAATAACAGCAGATTTCTTTTTCAGTCAAGGCATCAAGAAAGTAATAAGAGGCAATTCATAATTTAACACAAGGAAATTACCAAACAAATTCATTACTAAAATTTATTACTTTTCAAAATTTCTTCAAGCTTATCCATTGATCAAAGTCAAAATTCTTCTAACTTGCAGATGTAAAGAACACTAAAGTCAAATTTGGGGAATGCTACCATTGGGCAGAATGTGAGAAAATATATCATGTTGACAGCATCAAGCACGTGTGTATACAAGTGTACAATAGTATATATCGTTCATTGGAGCCTCACATTTCACATTGGCACCTAGACCAGAAGACAGAAATTCCAACTAATTTTTAAGACATATGCTACAAATAGATGAATCCCAGATCCAGAATTTGAACAAGAACCAATTTAGTAGTGCAATAGTAAATCTTAACATCATGAAAGTGGGATCATTTGGGGGAAATCAATCAACTATGATCAGTCAACATTTTGAATTCACATTTGACTACAACCAGGCATCAAACCCTATCAAACAAGTATCTCAACCATCCCCAACCAGAAAGAATAACTTGCAACTCGATTGCCAAGAAAACGTTTGAAATCAACACAATAAAACCGCAACTTCGATTCCAATCAACAAGAAATTCCTAAAATTGAACCACCAAAAACACAAACTCGACGTGCATCAACACCGAATCTTGCATCTAAAATTCTAAAATTGCAAAGCTAAAAGAAGCTACAGTGATCATCCAAGTCTCTAAACAACACGAATGAAAGCATCGTTCTTTGTAACAGGCAATTCCGATTACACGACAAGGCAATTGAATCAGGGAAAATCAAATTGATTGAATTAAAACAGTAATTAAGCGAAGGCGTAGGATAGATCGCAGTGCGGATACCTTGATTTAGTCAGGTTTTGTGCACCACGACGATAAGCAAGAAGCAACGTATTTCGACCCCCACGCGACTCATGAACTGAGAGAGAAAAGGGTTGAATCTTTGTACGGCATATAGTAAGAACAAAAATACAATTGTTAATTTAACTAAATAAATCGAATGTTTAACAAATAGTTAATGATTTATCACATAAGTTTATTGAATGAAACAAACAAACAAACAAACATGAATAACAAAATTTTGTTTGTTTAGCTAGATAAACGAACATGAACAAAAATTGTGTTCGTTAATTTGTTTTTGTGAACGTTTGAATATGTTTGTTTAATTGTTTATGTTTATTTGTTATGTTTATAAGTTTATTCATTAAATGTGTTTTATATTCTTTTTTTTTCTATTTTAAGTTTAATATCATAACATGTAAGTTAGAATTATAGTCATGTGTAATTTGTATAGTGCTAAAAATATAGTAATTTGAAACTCACATACTTGAAACATTAGGTTAAGGTAATTTTAATTACGATTTTTATTTATAACCTTTATTTTGTTTTGAGATAATTATTTTGACTTTTGTATTAAATGTTTAACTTTATATTTATGTAAGATGGTTATATTTAATGTTTGAAATTAACAATATTGATTTTTATTTTTTAATAGTATATGTCTCTTTGTTTTCATGAACTATTCGTGAACAAATTCAATTTCTTAAGTAACAGACACAAACAAGAACTTGTTTTTTGTTCGTGTTCATGAATCGTTTATAAACAAGCTAAATTTTAAACGAACAAATATTAATAAAGAGCCGTTTATGTTGTTTGCAACCATAAATTGATATTAGTTTAGACATTAAAACTAATAGATTTCAATCTAATCATTACAAAATTACCTCAACAGGAACATTTGTGTAAATAAAGTCTTATAATATAATACAAGGATTAGTGGTACACTTTGTTTAAAATTAAAGATTACAATTTGCAAAACAAATTAAATTCAATCATTTCCTTCCCAAACAACCTGGTCAACCCTAGCTGCAGTCAAACAACACAGATCAAACCACTCCGTAAACTTCATCATCACCTAGGGTTGTCATCACGGGCAGATAAGACCCGTTAAAGACACGAAACACGAACAGGGTAGACATGAACACGACACGAATTCTTATCGTGTTTGTTTTTCCAAACACGAACGCGACCCGTTAAAAACATGTAAACACGAAATGACCCATTAAGGAACATTTTAACAATTAACACTATAAATGACATGTTAAAGAACATGTTAAGGAACCTGTTATATAACTAGGGTTAGACAATTAGAAATTTATTTAAGTTACTCGATTACCCACTTATTTTATTATCTTATTTATTTTAAATTTTAAATTTTAAACAGTTCGTAACAGGTTTTAACGGGTCTTAATTGATCTTAACAGGTCTTAACGGCTATTAACAGGTCTTAGTGAGTTTTATTGTTTAAACAAGAAAAATAAACAGGTCTTATCGTGTCGACCTGTTTTAGACACGAAACATGTTAAGGACAAACACGAAACATGTTAAAGTCGTGTCGTGTCGTGTTAACATGTTCGTGTCTTAATTTGTCAGCCCTAATCACCACCGTAGCCCCAAATTTCAAGCCATTGTAATGATTTTATGTTCAAAGAAAGATGAAGCTTGTACCAAGGGATTGTGGGTTTTGGTCATACTCAAATAAGACGGTGAGGAAATTAAGCAGCAATGGTATCCTCCCACTTTAATTTCACATTTTTTTGAACGGCTTGGTACGACGACATCTAAAACAGGATTTCAACTGTCTCCTCGGATTTAACGCTGTGAAGCTTACACGGGAGCGGGGAGCCCATCCTAGAAGGAATCACGATTGGATAAACCCTACCTTGCCTCAGCAAATATATCTCGATTGGATTCCAACCCTTGATCTCTCTTGGATAAGTCACGTGGTAACTGTTAGACTACAATTGATATAGGGTATGAGATTCACTAATTTGATTTGGAGATTTCCAAAATTTCAGTTGGTATACGTGGGGCAGTGAAAGCGATACTAATTAGTAAGGAGACGGCAAGGTCAGGGGTTTTACCCAGTTGCAGGGTTCCTCCTGGGTGGGCTCAAACGTAAGCCCCAAAGCGACGAATCCGAGAGGACAGTTGAAATCCAGCTTTAGGTGTCGTTGTACCACGCCGTTAAAAAACTAGTTAGGAGACGGCAATGATCGATGGTAGGGTTAACCAAAGGTCTTATAAATGAGGAAAGATCAAATAAGAAAAGTTATTTGTTTAAAAAGAGTACATGATAATTTAGATATAACATCTTATTTCTTGTTTTAGATTTTTATTTTTTGTACTAAATTCATTTTTTCTGTATTTTTTGTGCTGGATTTTTGTATTTTTTGTACAGTATTTTTTTTGTAATACATTTTTATTTTTTTGTATTATGTTCTTATTTTTTTTGTACTAAATTTTGTTATATTTGTTCTGAATTTTGTTTTATGTACCAGATTTGTGTTTGTCACATGTCAAACCCTTATTGATTGTTATTCTACTTAGGCAAAAACCTATTTTCATGAAACCAACCCCAATAATAAATTAGTGATGGTGTTGATCATGTTATGTGATAAGATTCTTCAGATTCGATGCAAATCATCTAAAAAGATAAAATAAATGAGACTTTATATAACAAAGTTACACAATTTAATCACTACCGGAGAAAAGAACAAACGACGTTTAAAAAACAAATATTGTTGAATATGCTACAATTAAAATTGTATAACTGTATAATCCTAATATTATTAATATTCAAAAAGATGGGTTATTCAGGTAATTAAATATGAACCGTCAGCACGAAATGATGTGAGCATTAATGGTTTAAACGTTATCAAATTACAAATTGGTTAGCGTTTTGATATTATGATGTTTGTGATCCCCAGTATTTTCTGTCTTAATTCCACATACAGTAGTGTCGAAACTCGAATTAACGAAAGTTATAATTTTTTGTAAACTAGTACAATGTAACATCATATTCAAATAAAAACATTTATTTTGTTAAATTTCTTTTTACAACAACTCAAAATAATATTATAATATAATATTTGAAAACAAGTCAAACTTTTGCAAAACATTATAAAAATATAAGTTTTGACTAAATAGAAGTATATGTTTTATCAAATGCTAAACATTAAGAACAAGTTAATTATAAACTATTTCCTAAAAATAATATTTGATTATAAACGTAATAACAAATAAATTAGTTATGAAATCTATAGATTTTTACATAAAACATTAAGGTAGTAATATGTGAGGGACTATTATTGTAAATAAAACAACTAATAAAATAGTTTTAATAAAACTGAGTCCAGATGGCAACTTTCAAAAACTAGGGGGCTAAAATGGCAAAAACCAAAAGCTGGGTCAGCCCTTCACCCGTTTCATCATCTCTTCGACCCAGAAATCCGGATTTCGACCCACTTTCAATCACGTCGATTCCAACCTATTTACAGCTCACTTCTAATCAAAATGGAAAGGATTCGGACGCGTTAAAAGATTCAAATCAACAATTAATCGAGGGTGACCCCCTGGGAAGTCCTCGTGTTGCAACCATTGACTAATAAGGCATTGCCTCAATGGTACCCCAATATTCTTTCAAATGGGAGGTCTTGGTTTCAAATCCCTCCTGCAGCGAAATAGGGGTCTGAGGGGGGTAAAGGGGTTTTCCCAGTAGGGTTTCCTCCTGGGGTAGTTGTGGTGGCTCATGGAAGGTCAAGGCAACTAGACTTTGGTGACATGGTCTTGAAACAGTAGGTCCACACGATTGAGACCTTCGCCGTTCAAAAAAAAACAATTAATCAAAATCAAATCGAATTAAACTCGTTAATTCCTTCCAAAGATGCCACTAGGGCTATTCAAAAAGTTCGCGGCTCGAGGCTCGGCTCGAGGCTCGCTCGAAAAAGCCCGGCTCGAAAAAAGCTCCGCTAGAAAAGAGCTCGGCTCGAAAAAAGCTCGTTAAAAACGAGCCGAGCCGGAGCCAGGGTTGGCTCAGCTCGAGCTCGGCTCATGGCTCGACTCGTTGGCTCGGCTCGTAGCTCGGCTCGATTTTTAATATATATATATATATATATATATTAAATTATATACACACACATATATATTATATTACACACATACATATATATTATACATAATATATATACAATATTTATACACATATTTATATAAATATACATATTATGTATAATATATATGTATGTATGTAACATGTATAATATAAATGTATATATTAGATTTTATATATATATATATATATAAAGTGGAGGAAAAAACACGAAAAAAGAAAACGAGCCAGCTCGTGAGCTGCTCGTGGCTCGAGGTTTTTTACGAGCCGAGCTGGAGCCAGGATTTTCGGCTCGAAAGAAATTTCGGCTCGAGCTCGGCTCGACTCGGCTCGACTCGATTACAGCCCTAGATGCCATGAACGAGTCCAAATTCAAATCCCACAACCTCTGTATAAAAGCTCGAATCAAAGACACCATTCGAACCCTTTCACTCTCGCGAACTCGTCTGTACAAGCAAAACAAAGTCACAAGCACTTCATAGTAGGATTCGAACTCTAGAAGACCGTAACCACCTGCTCAACTCGATCTCGATACATCCGAACACCATAACAGGTAATCTGTATACCCTTACACTCGCACAGACATGAGGATCAAAAGCCCTATGCTTTTGATCCCTCATGACATCTACATTGAACGAATTGGATTGAACCAAGAATTAGGGTTCTTCGGATTTGGAAACTGAGTTTCGGAATAGGATAACACTTAATCGAATCCAGAGGTTTTCAAAAATAAAACACATAGCTCACTAGTTTTGGGTGCTCAATTGTTGCGAGAGGTCGAGGGTTCGAACCCAGCCGGGACACTAAAACCGGTTTTTATACCCTTTAATTCATTTAATGATACTTTTTTATATAAAATTCTGTAAAAAAAATTACAACCATAAAAATTTATTTCTTAAAAGTTTCCTAATTATTTAAAACTGTTTTAATAAAACAAAGGGTTTAAACTAAGATTTTAATTATTATTTTTTTAAAAAAACAAGATATAATTTCTTTAAAAAAATGTTTTTAAATTAATATAACCTTTATTTTGTTTTTACAAATTTTAATAAATACACTTTACATTTTAAATTCTTTCAAACTAAAAAACAACTTTTTGATCTTAAAAATTTTTACAAACTTTTGAATAAATATTTAAACTTTACAAATGATTTATAAAACTTGAAAACAAAAATTTAAAACATTTAAAAAGAAAACTTAAATTAAGTTTATGACTTTATAAAATTAGTTGTAAAATATAAATTAAGCAATGAATATTATTTAGTTTAAAAACTTTTATTCAATAGATTATTTTTAGAAAATCAAAAATATTTTTTTGTATTATATAGGATAATGTAATTATGATATGTAAATAACTTATAGCAAACTAAACCATTACCTTTGGTACACAAAAACATATTTCTAGACTTTCGTAATAAATAAATGAAATACTAAAATTATTTCAATTTGTTTATTATGTATACAAATTGAGAATATTTAATTATAATTAATAATTAAATATTCCTAAAATTATTATTCTAAGTCTAGTTGCTCATTATGAATATTAGAACTTTAAGAATTACATAGAAGCCATAGATCTAAAACAAACATTTGAACTTTAGGCAAACACTTGAACTTAGACTAAGACATATGCTTTAACATTTAAGGTAAGCTTGCTAGCTTTTCTTATTCCAAATACAAGAGACATTTGGCTAACAAGTAGACTCAATACAAGTGAGTTAATTCTTACTCCCTTTTACATTTTGTAAACTTTTTGGGATGTTACATATGTTTTATACATAAACATATATCTTGTGTCAAAACATATACATGATGCAAACTTTTAAACTTAGTAGACATGATTTAGATGCTATGTGAACCTATGTGCTAATTACTATGTGGGATTTAGGTTAGAAGACATTTCATACAAAAACATAAACAGTATCCAGTAGCCTAAGAATATAGCTACGTTCTTCGCATTGACTTATGTCTTGTGTTAAAAAGGTGAAAAATGCACATACATAAACATTATGATTTACATTGTTTAAGTTAGGACCTAGCTAGTCTTGATTTAAGCTATCTAAGATCATTTGTTTGGATTCTTACTTTGTGCTACTTGCATTTTACATATGCTTTAGATCTAGTCTATTTAGTTTAATAGTTTTGCATCCTTTTTAACTATTGTATTAAACTATAGAATTGCTCACCAACTATGCAAATAGTTGACATTTATTTTACATATGTAACAGGTTAAGACGAAGACATGGAGAAGACATAGGAATATGAATAGTAATAGTAGACCTAGTTAATTTTTAAAAACGATGTTTAAAATTTCATTTGTAATTGTCTGTATATTCAAATTCTTGTAATGTAATTTAAATTTTAAAATTTATTGTTTGTATTGATTAATATTGATGCATTAAATATTGAAACATATAATAGCACCATGAGCTAATAAACAATCACAATCACTCCCCGACGTATTTCGCCGTCGGTTGGGGTGTGACAATGTTACCATTGTCGTGATCAAACACTTATATTGGCATAGCCGCATAGTGGTATGACTCAATTTTTTGTCATAATTTAAATCTATGTATTATAATGAATAAAAATTTTCATTAGGCACATGTCATTTTTTGGTGAAGTTAACTTGTGATTTTCCTGCTTTTCTCTCTTCAATTAATGTTATTCTCTTATTAAATAATAAATAATGAATAATTATGTTTAAAATAATAAAATTGTCTACTTAAATAAATAAAAACTAAAGTTAAAATAAAAAATAATCAAAATTTAAACAATTTAAACAAAAGTGAAATAATAATAAAATATATAAATAGCAACTTAAAAACGTATATTTATTCAACCCATATAATAGAAGAGAGAAATTAACTATTATAACAAATTATATATGTTAAACCCATGTAATACATAGGCTTTAACGTAGTTGAAGATATATCGTGTTTTGATTGCGTTCAATACAGGATTACCGTCATAATATGCAGGGTAAACCCCTAGTTTATCAATAATTACAAATATGATGAACTAATTAATAAGCCTAGCAAAATGGGCGGGTATGTCGGCTTGTGTAACAGATCAAAACATGTTTGAGCCATAACATTTTCGGGTCAGGTTAGGTTCAGGTCACAATATGTTCGGGTCAGGATGAGTTTTAAGCAAAATCAATTTAGGTCTAAATGGATCTTTTTAAAAAAAGCATCAATATAGTTCAAGTTAAAATGTTTTTAAGTAAGCAGATAGCTTTTTTGCATAATCTTTGGTGATTTTATTATCAAATATATCATTGGTAAGTATAACTTATTTGAATTTTGTAGCAGCATCGTTCACAGATTAAAATAAATATTTTATTAGTATAATATTTCTGATTACAATATAATTTCAAATAAAACTAAATACTAAAACCCTTACAAAGAAAATTAAATTACAATGAAAAACATAAGATTAAACATTAACAAGAAAAAGAACAGGTGTTGGCTAAAGAATTCTGTTCAACAGATGTCCTTTAAAACAGATTTCAGGTCACCAATGTGAATCACGTTTGTCTCCTAGGGTACAGCAGTCGGAGCAGTATGTATTGCCGGAATTAACCTAGCACCTGAGATATCAATGAAAACAAGATCGATCGCATAAGTATTAGAAAGAGAGTTTGTATTGAAGTGAGTTTCAGAATTTTTTAGTATTTTTACCAAGGTACATAAACCTTATATTTATACCAGTAGACAGTACCTGAAACAGGCAAGAATTAAGGTTTGTACTTGAAACAGCTAATTAATTTTGTCTAACAGTCAGAAAATTTAATTAGTCAGTTGAAACTAATTATTTGATGCAATATCTGACTGATAGACAACAACTGTTGTTTCTTCAAGAATTGGTAAACAACCACTGTTGATCCATAACCACTGCTAGCAACAACCACTGTTGCTGATGCCTTTCAGTGGTTAGTAACCACTACTGCTAACATCCTTTCATCAGTTGTTAGCAACCACGGATGAAAATTTAAAACGGAGCAAAACATGCCCACCCTGCAGCCCCGGCTAGGCGTTTGCTTGTGCATCCTTCAGGCTCAACTCTTTGTATTTGATAATGTAATGCTAATAAGCTCCCACTTATAAACTCACACAAGGTTTATTCTTCCATTAATGTGAGACAAGCTTATTTCACATTTTTAATGTTTTCAACTATACACTTTTAAGCTTCGATATCTCATTCATCTTAGCTTACTTTTGGACCCAGTTTAGTTCGTTGTGAACCTCTCACATCGTAGAACATAAACTTGCTTTTTAATAATTAAATACGTAGCAAATTGTCACACCCCGAGCCGGCGGGACGGATCGACTTTCCCGTCGGGCGGAAGATTCTCGGGGCCCGATATCGTTAGTGATAATCGTGATGATCAGATTGTTTACATAGCATCAACATTGAGAATAACTAAAGCACAATATAGTATATAACTAGGATTACAAAGTTAAATTACAAATGTCAATGTTTGATAATTTAACTAAGTAAACCTATCAAAAGAATCAAATGGTTACTATCTTGTATCTGTACAAGATATCAAAAGTGATTTCCAAAGTTCATCAAAATATGTGCTTTTCCAAAATCTACTAGGTCCTCTAACTGGGCATCCTAGTATGCAATCCTAAGCCTTAGCTTAATCCTGTACGTCACCTGAGAAAGCATGTAAAAAAAACAAAGTCAACACAATGGTTGGTGAGTTCATATAGTTTAATAGTTGATAAATAGCTTTAGCAAACCTCTTTCGGTAACAACCTTAATCTCATTAACATCACCTGTAATATCCTATTCGGTATGCTTATATATAGGGCATATGTAGGGTCGAACTTACCGCCCGCCCAGCCTACATCCCACCATATACTAAATCACATATGACATTGTTGTTAATGATAATTAAGCATTTTACCTACACCCAACCCCGTCTTCGTCAAAGTTTTTGCATACTGTTTAAAAGTTTACAAGTTTATAGCATTCACATAGTTTAGCCTTTAAGTATAGTGTACAAGGATAATAGTTTCACAAATCATAGTTTAGCTTTCACCAATCTCATGCATGGGTACAAGCTTTGCTCTAGCATAGTTTAGCATTTACATAGCCCATGATTAGATACAAGCTTTGCTCTAGCATAGTTTATCCATTACGTATCTCATGAATTGATTCTAGCTTAGCATCATAATAGTTTAGCATTCACGTATCTCATATATGTAGATACAAGCCTTGCTCTAGCATACTTTGGCATTCACGTATCTCATATATAGACACAAGCTTTGCACACACATAGTTTAGCATTCACATATCTCCTATATGTAGATACAAGCCTTGCTCTAGCGTAGTTTGGCATTCACATATCTCATATATAGATAAAAGCTTCGCAATTCGCATAGTTTAGCTTTCACGTATCTCATGCATAGATACCAGCTTGCAATAGCATAGTTTGGCATTCACGTATCTCATGCATAAATACAAGCTTAGCATTTAGCATATAATCATAGCTTGTAGCATGTAGCATCTAGTATTAGCATATAGTCTGAGCATATAGTTCGTAGCATTAGCTTTAGCATATAGTTTAAGCATAGAGTTTGTAGCATTAACCTTAGTATCTAGTTTGAGCATAGAGTTTGTAGCATTAGCATTGAGCATATAGTTTGAGCATAGAGTTTGTAGCATTAACACATAGTTTGAGCATATAGCTTATAGCATTAGCATTAGCATCTAGTAGTAACATGTAGATTATAGCATTAGCACTTAAGTTTAAGTCTTAGCCTTTAGCTTTCAGAATAAGAGTAACAAGCTTAAGCATCAGTATTAGCATCATGAATACATGTAAAAGCATTTATAAAACATTTCAATACTTGTTTAAAATGTATAACATGCTTCTCAGTCCCGAGGTAAAAACAAATATGTTTGAAAAGGGACAAATGAACTCACCTTGTGTTTGAAGTGGTTGACTTATCTTAAACTAGAATGCACGCGCTCGTTGTAGTGTTTGTTGTTATGTTCACGATCCTGTATTGATTTCATGTGGTTGTAACTTATAAGTATAAGTCTTTGAGTATGTGTGTGCGTGTGTGTGTTTGTGTTAGCCCTAGAGTTGGCTAACACTTGCAAGTCTCGGTCATCATTCGGCCTCGATCCAATGTTTGTAGATCTTTAGTATCTCATGTATTTATGTTGCGTGTTTAGCTTTAACCCATTCTTGAAATTTCACACTATGTATCAACAGGTTAGTTAAGTGTATTGGTCATAACTTTGCAAAATCAACCTATGTATAAACCTAGGTTTATAGTTCAATTATAACTTGTATCCTTGTTAACCTTGCAATAGTTGTTTCATAGTTAATAACTAAGTAGACAACATTTCCTGTAAAAATGACGGTGTCAAAGTAATAAGGTTTATTAATAAAATTTCTACCACTTTTGTAGTATTGGTTACTAATCCCCATGCATGTTTCCTTACAATTTGTTTTGTGTGTGTGTTTTTACACTCCTTGTGATATTGGGCCGGGTAGAATAATGTGGGCCGGATGATATACTTGGGCCGAGTGTGTGCGTGCGTGGGCCGCTTAGGCTGAGCATGGGCCAATGCAATCACATGGGCCCACTAATGGGTTTTAACAGAATGGACCGAATCAACTCTTTGGGCCGAGGGATTTGTAAGTGGGCTATTCAAGGTTACATGGCTAAGGGTTCGGTCTTGGTCACAACTCCGGTGAACCTTAGAGCCTGGTCAAGTGGAGGTTCATCCAAGAAAGGGTTCGTCGGCCTTGTTTCGTTCACAGGTTCGCCATGCATGCCAGGTTCAGCTGGTCATAGGTTCGTGGATCCTAGGGTTCGGGAACATGATGATGGTTCGGTGCTCCCAGGTGGGTTCGGCTGGACTCAAAGGCTCGGCCAGGGTGTTGAGGTTCGCTGATGAGAGTTGGTGGCCATGCAGGTTCGCCTCTGGAAAAGGTTCACAGCCCATGTGTTGGTTCAGCAAGGTGATGGTTCGGCCACCTTTCGCCAAACCCAATAGGTTCGGCCGGTCATGGGTTCTCATGGAGGGGAAAGGTTCGCCGCAGGAGGTTCGGGGCTGGTGGTGTGCAGCAGAGGTTCGGTGTTGGTTGCAAGTTCGTCCAGCCCAGCCACGCGAACCAGCCCTTTTTCCATCATCATTCAAGTTGTTGCAACGGTTCCATGGCTTCCTCGCACTCCTACTGGTTTTCCCCAAGCCGAATGGTGTTCGAATGGAGTCCTAGGGTCGGGGTGGTCACGGTTTTAAGGTGGGTGAACGAGGTGGTCGACCAAGGGTACAAAACCCTAGTTTTTCAAAGTATTCAAGCTCAATACCTCGAATCTGGCCGGATAAATTCTCAGATCGGTTGTACTTTATGGTAGAGGAGATCGAGAGCTTCGTTTAGACACCAAGTATGCTTGATTTCACCAAGATTTGAGCTTGATCTTGATGTTTGAAGTTGAAAATCTTAAAGAGAGAGGGAAAAACGAGTTGGTGGATTTAGAGAGAGAGTGTGTGAGGGTGAATTAAATGAAAGAAAGGTCTCATTCATGCTTTATATACTCCGTGCATGTTCGGGTTCGATTTCGTAGCTCGGTTCTCGTTTTCGTCGCGTTTCTGGCACGTTACGCGCGTGTTTTGTAACTAAATTAAAAAGAATTTATTTCTAATTATTTGGAAGGTGGTTATTTCTATTAAATCTTTTAAATAACCGTTTCTTGAATTATTTTATCGAAATTAATCGTTTTAAGTGTTTTGTTAACTCACGTCACCATTTCGCGTATTCTATGGATTTTAATTAAAATGAATATATTTTAAAGTCTTTAAAAGATTGTGATTCATAATAAATGTTTAATATTTAATTTTCTTAAATTATTATCATTCGTTTCGTTTTTCGTTTCCGTTTCGTCAAAACGTGTCACCTTTGCGCGTATTCGTTCGAATCGTCACCCGAATGAACACTACGTTGGTTTCACTTTCTGATTTTTGTTTTCTACTTTTCAGTCATCATTTCAGAACGTTAAACTTTCAGA
The DNA here is from genome assembly GCA_009363875.1 of Mikania micrantha. Classification (NCBI taxonomy): domain Eukaryota; kingdom Viridiplantae; phylum Streptophyta; class Magnoliopsida; order Asterales; family Asteraceae; genus Mikania; species Mikania micrantha. The sequence continues at coordinate 39,325 of SZYD01002297.1, read as the reverse complement.
TTTATTCATACAGATCGTCACCTATACGAATAATTCGTCGGTTTAGCATTCTGTAACGACAACCGTTATGGTTTTGTTTTGTTTAACCTCGCATACGTTTATACATAATAGCATTAAGTCAAGCATCTGTGTGTCAGTTCAGTGTTGTCTGATCTGTTTCTGACTATTAAACCGTGAGATTTAATCAGATTTCAGAAACAATTACATAATAGTTTAGTGTCAAGCATCAAATGTCAATAGCATATACGTAGTTCACGTAGTTTGTACCTGAGTTACTGTGCAAGCTATTGCTGAGATTACTGTTCCGGTAACGCTTCCGGCACTGATGTTACACAAATACATATAATTATAATGGTCCAAAGTTAGTAATATTCCAACAAATTTATTCTATTCTCACAGTATTAGGTTCCTGTAACCCCCTAACTTCTCCCACGTGTGACACGTCTTTAAAAACAACATCCGATTTAGGTCCCAGAAAAATCTCCATACATGTTTGGTTTACAAAGCATGTTAACCACTTACAACTTTTAAAAACTTATGGTTTACAATTTTCTCAACATATGAAAACATTACATACAACCCAATATATTATTTACACCAAACCATATGTTTTACAAACGATACTTCGATCCGTTCCTTCCGATCTCGAGCTCACGCCACAACTTTTGCATCTATTTAAAACCTGAAAACACACCCAATAATCAAGTGTTAGTTCATAAGAACTAAGTGAGATCACCCCATATGAATCACCATTAGTTCGTTAGAAATAAGTAAAAACACCTATGTGTACTATTTGGTTCATAACGGAAGGTTACTAGATCTCAAAACACGATTAAACGACCAAAACGGGCCATTTTGGACTCCCCCAGGCCCCAGCCGTAACCTACGGCCTTTCGACAGAAAGTCTCCAGCGTAGGCTACGCTAGGGGTGAGCACGGTGCGGTCGTAACCGAAACCGCTTAAATCGGTTATATGAAATCCTTAACCAATCGGTTTTGGTTAACCGCAGTCGGTTAAGATCGGTTAATTTTGGTTAACCGCATATTTTGTTTAGCTTAATTTAAAAAATAAAAACCTTCCATATCACAATACATATAATTTGGGAAAATCTTTTACAATCCATCATGATAATATTAATCAAAAGTTCACACAAAAACAAACATTCAAAATCATCTGACACAATTAATACATTTTAAGTTTAGAAACAAAACATTAAAATAATAACATCTTCAATCCTAGTCCGAATCGTCATCTTCAACAATGGAATCATTGTGGTTTTTTCCGCGGTCATCAAATCTACAAAAAGAATTATATGTTAATACTTAACATAATACATAACTTATGGACTTTAAAATGAAATATAATTACCATCTTCTATTTTCTCCAAGTTCTCAACTAAGTCTTCTAGTGACAAACCATCGACTTGAGACTCTTGTAAATCCGCCGATGTTGACCGTAACCAATCTTGCGCATTAACAAAAATTAGAATGGGCCATTACTAATATTAGACTACAAGAATAATACATTATACATGCGGTTCGGTTATATTCGGTTAAGGTTTCAGTTAAGTGGTTCGGTTTTGGACATATTCGGTTAATTCGGTGCGGTTACGGTTATTTCGGTTATGTAATATAGCTTAACCGCAACCGAACCGCAATTTTCGTTTAAAAGAAAATCGATTAACCGCACCGTCGGTTTTCATTAGGTTCGGTTTTTTCGGTGCGGTTAAGTCAGTTAATTCGGTTAATCGGTTTTCTGCACATCCCTAGGCTACGCCCTGGGTGCAGAAACTTTCAATTTTTACAGTTTTGGACCTTCTTGATCACCCCCCCCCCCCCCCCCCCCCAATCATTTTAATCATTCCATTACCCCCAAAAACATCCCATAACACCTTAGGAACATAACAACCAATTCTTTGACCACCCGCCAATGTAAAACTAGACATCACCTGTTGATTTCCGTCTGTTAAGCCTCCTGAAAAAGTGGATCCAGTCGAACAACTCTATGGTATAGGATAATATGAATAAAAAAAACTCGTAACAAGAGAACAAATACCATCAAATGAACCAGTGTGCATGCTTCTAGAAGGCCCAGGGGTATTCATGGAAAAGCTTCCCTGATTCACAGCTGATGACAACATGCTATTTGAGTTCCCACTTTGAGGCATACCAGGAGTTGGAATCATTGTTGACATGGAAACAGAAGCATTGCTTTGTTGCTGATATCGTTGATTCTGATTGCCCAAGGAGGTTCGTTTTATCAGAGCTTGTAAACGGTTATCCAATGTATCTAAATTCAAATACTCCTCCTAGACAGGGAACAAAACAAATTAATGTAAAATATGTGTATATGTCTTCCAAGACATAATTCATAAAAATTTCCTGCTATGTGTCCAACATACTAACTCTTTTATGGAATGAAAGAGCTAAAATGGTTTCAACCACGCAGGTCCTCAATTTAGTACAAATTAGAAAAATATAAATTAATTAGAAAATTAAAAAAATCGACTAGATTACCACCGATAAAAGTTTATAAACCCGTCCTTTGAAACTATTTCTTAGTCATCACTTAATTAATCGAACTAATTACTACCCTTTCCCACATGAATGTCAATCTGTTCAAAAGTAACTCCATACACATTGATGCCAAAGAGATGAAAATTAATTAGCCTTTTACAATACTGCTATAGAAAAAAGAAGAAGAAGCCTCCATTCATTGGGTTGGACAGCAGAGATAAAAGCTTGTAACTGTTTAATTAATATAATATGAACACAGAAAGTTTAACATCATATGCTAAGGATAAAAAATTAAATAACAAACCATCGATGTAGCACTTTTAAACAAGCCTTCCTCCAAGCGTTTAACAATTTCCTGTACATTCTTTGCAGGTATCTCCCGAGTTAGCCGCTGCATGAGGGACTTATAGCTAGAAAAAATATTAAAAATTTCATCAGGATTTAATCTATATGACGAAGCAACAGTCATGGTGTAACACTGACTCAAGAAGAACAATAGCACATTATCAAAAAATTAGATTGAACTTCGAAAAAAAAATAAGCATGAAGATAATGACTTAAAAAAAAAAGGAAAAAAAAATGAGAACAAACAGTATCAAAAGTTCATGAACATGAGTATGAGATAAGACAGGACAACCAAATAGGCACAATGCTTATGCATGAGAAGGGATACTAATATACTAAAATGATTTATGGTACCTGCAGGCGCCAAAGTAAAATTGCACTAATTTTAACGTGATTTTGCTTATTTTGTGAAAATAATGTTAAAAGTTTTAGGATGATTAACTTTAAACGATAACTTTGAGCCGGAACTCCTTCGGAGCAGCCTCTCTATCCCAACTGGGATAGGGGTAATCCTTCCCCCCAGACCCTACTGAAAAGTGGGAATATACTGGGTAAATCAGTTTGTTTGTTTGTATGGAAATAAGACCAAGAAAATACTAACAGGGAAAGTGGAACAGATCGATTGGCTAAAGGATACCTTCAATAATACATATACCAAAAACAAGAAACAAACTAAACAATATTTAGTAGAGCATAATGAGAATGATGAAATTGGAAACACTAGCTAAATACTGTGGGTAGTTCTCTACACTTACACTAACTACATCAGACACTACTATAGGAATAATCAGACATTTTCCCTATACACATTCGTCACATAAACACACACACACAAAACACACTGTCATATAAATACATGTGAAAAAAAAAAAAACCTTACATCCTATCTTGTATGAGCTGCCTTGCATGCTCCAGGGATAGTGGAGCATGAGAACCTCCTTCAGAGTTCTGCATCATATTCTGTTGTTGTGGTGGTATGGCAGGCAATGAAGTCCCGCCCTGATCAAAGTCAAAATTCTTCAAGCTTATATGTTGATCAAAGTCAAAATTCTTCTAATTTGCAGATGTAAAGAACACTAAAGTCAAATTTGGGGAATGCTACCATTAGGCAGAATGTGAGAAAATATATCATGTTGACGGCATCAAGTATGTGTGTGTACAAGTGTACAATAGTATATATCGTTCATTGTAGCCTCACATTTCACATTGGCACCTAGACCAGAAGACAAAAATCCCAACTAATTTTTAAGACATATGCTACAAATAGATGAATCCCAGATCCAGAATTTGAACAAGAACCAAATTAGTAGTGCAATAGTAAATCTTAACATCATGAAAGTGGGATCATTTGGGGGAAATCAATCAACTATGATCAGTCAACATTTTGAATTCACATTTGACTACAACCAGGCATCAAACCCTATCAAACAAGTATCTCAACCATCCCCAACCAGAAAGAACAATTGCAACTCAATTGCCAAGAAAACTTTGAAATCAACACAATAAAACTGCAACTTCGATTCCAATCAACAATAAATTCCTAAAATTGAACCACCAAAAACCCAAACTCGACGTGCATCAACACCGAATCTTGTATCTAAAATTCTAAAATTGCAAAGCTAAAAGAAGCTACAGTGATCATCCAAGTCTCTAAACAACACGAATGAAAGCATCGTTCTTTGTAACAGGCAATTCCGATTACACGACAAGGCAATTGAATCAGGGAAAATCAAATTGATTGAATTAAAACAGTAATTAAGCGAAGGCGTAGGATAGATCGCAGTGCGGATACCTTGATTTAGTCAGGTTTTGTGCACCACGACGATAAGCAAGAAGCAACGTATTTCGACCCCCACGCGACTCATGAACTGAGAGAGAAAAGGGTTGAATCTTTGTACGGCATATAGTAAGAATAAAAATACAATTGTAAATTGATTTAAACATCAATTTCAATAAATAAATTGAATGTTTAACAAATAGTTAATGATCATAAGTTTGTTTATGTAAACATGAATAAGAAATTTTATTTGTTTAGATAGATATACGAACATGAACAAAAATTGTGTTCGTTAATTTGTGTTTGTGAATCTTTGAATGTGTTTGTTTATGTTTATTTATTATGTTTATAAATTTATTCATTAAATGTGTTTTATATTCTTAATTTTTTTTCTATTTTAAGTTTAATATCATAACATCTAAGTTAGAATTATAGTCATGTGTAATTTGTATCGTGCTAAAAATATAGTAATTTGAAACTCACATACTTGAAACATTAGGTTAAGGTAATTTTAATTATGTTTTTTATTTATAACCTTTATTTTGTTTTGAGATAATTATTTTTTGACTTTTGTATTAAATGTTTAACTTTATATTTATGTAAGATGGTTAAATTTAATGTTCGAAATTAACAATATTGATTTTTATTTTTTTAATAGTATATGTCTCTTTATTTACATGAACTCTTCGTGAACAAATTAAATTTCTTAAGTAACGGACACAAATAAGAATTTGCGTTCAGTTGGTGTTCGTGAACCGTTTGAAAATAAGCTAATTTTAAACGAAGAAAGATTAATAATGAGCCGTTTTTGTTGTTTGCAACCCTAAATTGATATTAGTTTAGACATTAAAACTAATAGATTTCAATCAAATCATTACAAAATTACCTCAACAGGGAACATTTGTGTAAATAAAGTCTTGTAATATAATACAAGGATTATTTGTACACTTTGTTTAAAATTAAAGACTACAATTTACCAATGTTTTCAAACCCGGACCAGACCGGTCGGACCGGGATTCGGAAGGTATTATGGTCCGGTTCTACGTTCAAAACCGTTTTTGTGATAACCGGCCGGTTGAACCGGCGACCGGTGGTCGGACCGGAAAACCAGTGGTTGAACCGGTTTTTTATTATTTTTTTTAATTTTTTTTAATATATTTGATTTTACATATATATATTTATAAAATGTATATAAAATCATCCGGTTCTTAAATCCGGTCCGACCTCCGACCGGTAAGGAGACTGGTTCGACGTCCGGTCCAATTATGAAAACATTGCAATTTACAAAACAAACTGAATTCAATCCTTTCTTCCCCAAACAACCTGGTCAACCCTAGCTGTAGTCAAACAACATATCAAACCACTCCGACAACTTCATCATCACCTAGGGTTGTCATAGCGGGTCATACAAGAACCGTTAAGACGCTACACGTTAAGACACGAAACACGAACATGGTAGACACGAACACGACACGAATTATTATCGTGTTTGTTTTTCCAAACACGAACACGACCTGTTAAAAACACGTAAACACGAAATGACTTGTTAATGAACATGTTAACAGTTAACATTATAAATGATCTGTTAAAGAACATGTCAAGGAACCCATTATATAACTAGGTTAGACAATTAGAAATTTATTGAAGCTACTTGATTACCCACCTATTTTATTATCTTATTTATTTTAAATTTTAAACAGTTCGTAACATGTCTTGACGGATCTTAACAGGTCTCAGTGGGTTTTATCTTTTAAACACGAAAAATAAACAAGACTTATCGCGTCGACCTGTTTTAGACACGAAACATTTTAAGAGCAAACACGAAACATTTTAAGAGCAAACACGAAACATGTTAAAGTCGTGACGTATCATATTAACTTGTTCGTGTTTGAATTTGTCAGCTCTAATCACCACCGTAGCCTCGAATTTCAAGCCATGGTAATGACATCATGTTCAAAGAAAGATGAAGCTTGTACCAAGGGATTGTGAGTTTTTGGTCATACTCAAATAAGAAGGTGAGGAAATTAAGCAGCAATGGTATCCTCCTACTTTAATTTCACAATTTTTTTTGAACGGCTTGGTATGACGACACTTAAAACAGAATTTCAGCCATCTCCTCGAATTTGACGTTGTGAAGCTTACGCTAGCCTAGAAGGAATCACGACTAGATAAACCCTGTCTTGCCTCAGTAGATATGTCTACTGGATTGGAACCCTTGACCTCTCTTGGATAAGTCATGTGGTAACTATTAGCCTACAATTGATATAGGGTATGAGATTCACTAATTTGATTTGGGGATTTCCAAAATTTCAGTTGGTATATGTGGGGCAGCGAAAGCGATAGCAATTAGTAAGGAGACGACAAGGTCTTGGGTTCGAATACGGGTCGAAGCATATTTGTTGAGGCAAGATAAGAGGATTTACCTAGTTATGGGGTTCTTCATGAGGTGAGCTCGAACATACGCCCTAAAGCGTCAAATCTGAGAAGACGGTTGAAATCCAGTTTTGGGTGTCGTACCAAGGCGTAAAAAAAACTAGTAAGGAGACGACAATGATCGATGGTAGGGTGAACGCTATGTGGATTGGCGATGGTGTCCATTATTGTTACCAAAGGTCTTATAAATGGGAAAAGATCAAATAAGAAAAATTCTTTATTTAAAAAAAAATATAAATGAATATGAGTTTGACATCTGACATTATAATTTAGATATAACATCTTATTTCTTGTTTTAGATTTTTATTTTTTGTACTAAAATATTTTTTTTCTGTATTTTTTTGTGCTAGGATTTTTGTATTTTTTGTACAGTATTTTTTTTTTGTAATATATTTTATTTTTTGTACGAGGCTTTTATTTTTTTGTACTTAATTGTTTGTACTAATTTTTTTATTATTTGTACTATATTGTGTTTTTTTGTACTAGATTTTGTTATTTTTGTACTGGATTTTGTTTTATGTACCAATTTGTCACATGTCAAACCCTTATTGATTGTTACTCTGCTTAGGCAAAAACATTTTTTAATGAAACCAACCCCAATAATAAACTAGTGATGGTGTTGATCATGTTATGTGATAAGATTCTTCAGATTCGATGCAAATCATCTAAAAAGATTAAAAAAAAAAACGAGACTTTATATAACAAAGTTACACAATTTAATCGGTACCAGAGAAAAGAACAAATGACGTTTAAAAATAAACGAATATTGTTGAATATGCTACAATTAAAATTGTATAATTGTATAATACTAATATTATTAATATTCAAAAAGAAGGGTTGTTCAGATAATTAAATATATGTGAGCACGAAATGATAAAATCACGTTAAGCGCGCTGATGTCAACATTAATGGTTTAAACGTTGTCAAATTACAAATTGGACAGCGTTTTGATATTTATGATGTTACTATTGTCGTGATCAAACACTTATATTGGCATAGCGTTATGACTCAATTTTTTTTTGTCATAAATTAAGTTGGAAATATATCGTGTTTTGATTGCGTTCAATACAGGATTACCGTCATAATGGGAGAGTAAACCCCTAATTTATCAATAATTACAAATATGATGAACTAATTAATAAGCCTAGCAAAATGGACGGGTAGGGTCGGCTTGTGTAACGGGTCAAAACATGTTTGAGCCAGGTTAGGTTCGGGTCAGGATGAGTTTTAAGCAAAATCAATTTGGGTCTAAATGAGTCTTTTTTAAAAAAACACCAATATAGTTCAAGTTAAAATGTTTTTAAGTAAGCGAATAGTTTATTTTCATAATCTTTGGTAATTTTATTATCAAATATATCATGGATAAGTTTTACTCGTTTGAATTTATTATATTTTTCATAGTTTAATGTTGCTCATCTTGACCCGCATTGTGTTAAAGTGTTACGCATCTCAATTCGTTCAATGTTATGATGCTACCAATATCAACCCAAAATACAATTATTGTTTACCCAAATCAACTCATTTATCTTGTTTTGGGTCAAGATTATCAGGTCTACTAATTAGTTGAGAACTAAAGGAAACGATAATGCACTAAGAGGCTAACATGAGTCTTGTAATGTTGTACAAACTATAAGACCATATGGTTCACCTACCCAAATCCTTAACTATAAAAGAAATCTATTATGCTATCCCCCTCATTTTATTTCTCCAATTGAAACACATATTCACACACTTGTGTGTTGGATTTGATCGAGAAAGCGGGAGAAAAGAATCCAATACATCGGCTTTTCGGAGTGTCGTCTTCGGCCTTCCAATGGATGTGGTTGCAACCTCTCTCCTGTTATTGTCCCGATTTACATATGTAGACAGCTGAGGCATCCACTTTCAAAGACTTCTCATGGCGGTAACACCATTAGTGAATATGGCGGTGTGGCATGCGGTGTGACATTTGTCATATAATCAGGTTTTAACTTTTGAGTTTTGACTTTGACTTTTGATTTCACCTAGACATTAGACATGTATTAGACAAATCAGGACACACAACAATTGTATATGTTGGTGCACCCGATTTGTGTCGATTGTTTGAGGGTTGAGTCCTCAATGAAATTGATTAAGGCATATGGGATTTGAAAGAGGATATGAAAATATAACTTTAGACATAAGAATCATGTGATTTGAATGAAAAATTATTAAGTTATGGTTTTTTGAAAATTAGTGTAGCATTCTAACATAATAGCACATTCTAATATAATTCTCTTGTATCAACTCGTTAGAGGTTGAAAGCTACATGAAATCGAGAGACACCGTTGGGATTGAAAGATAATTTATTAAGTTAAATTCAAACATATTTATTTAATTCAGATAAAAATTGAGTGAGTCTAAGGAAAAAAGTTGTGTAAAATTTCTTATTAGATTGTGGTAACTTGTAAGAAAAATCTATTGATATTTTATGTAATTTTTGTTCTTTCAAAAGGACTTTTGCTTTGAAACTTCTTGATATTGATTTTCATAAGGTCTTTTTGATGTTTTGGATATTTTAGTTAATTTTCGGATATTGTGGTAATTCAAGATAATTTTTTTTCCTGATTATTAAATAAATTCATGTATTTTTTTAGATATTCGAATTAGAATCAGAAATTTCAGACATCAAAATTTCGAAAAACATACAAGGGTCATGTTTTTACAAGATAGTTGTTATACATGACATGCTTTTTTAGTTTTTTTTTTTTAAACAATAAATCTATCATCCTCCTATACTACCTTCAAATTAGTGTATACTATTTGTATAAGTTTGAACCCCATGACCTCTTATCTAAGATGCAAAGTCTTTAACAAGTGAGTTACTCACATATTGACACATGCTCTTTTAGATGAAAACACGATTTGAGAAGATGGGCCTAGACATTTGTTACATTTTAATTAGTCATTGTTTCCTCTTAACTTGTTCTCTTGTTTAGTATGACTTGAGAAGACACACATGTACATATGTTTGCTTCCTTTTGACTCTAGTGATTCTTCGATGAAAATAACAGAACAATCATGCTCAATAAATCTCACTTATATCACAGTTATTTACTTATTTCTAACGTCTAATGACGGTGGAATATAGGCAACCTATAACATCAACATTTCTGCACAAACAAGCATAATTAAACAAAATACAAAAATACTAGCATAAAAAGTTAGTAATATAAACAAAATAATAGCATGATGATAACAACATATGCAGAAAAAGTTCAAAAATGTAGACAAATAAAGTTGGTGAGATTTTTAACAAATTGAGAGCCCTAAAACACATGAATCCGTACATCTTGGTTCCACAAACCTTTATTGAGAAAACAACAAAAAATAAACAAATTCAAGTTTGAAAATCCAATAATGGCATGCATGATTTTACTTCTTAGGAGCAAGTCTAGACTTAACTTTCTCCACCAATTTGGTTCCAACTTGAAATGCTTTAGTCAGCACAACATCTTCTACCGTTGGAGACGAGGCGAACAACGCATTCGCCACTCGTTGAGTGCCCGGAAACTGGCTGTTGAAGCCAGCAATAACAGCAGCAGGAACTTTACCATTGTTTATTTGGAAGTGAATCAAGCCTCTGGGGAATGTGAAAATTTCTCCTGTTTTAATGGTCTTGGAGAAGAGTTTATTTTCAGTGGTAATGAACCCAACATCCAATTCTCCTTCGAGCACAAACACGATCTCGGTGGCTCTTGGGTGGGTGTGTGGTGGGTTCAGACCGCCTGGTGCGTAATCAATGCGAGCCATTGAGACGCCCAAAGTGTTTAGCCCTGTGATTTGTTGGACAGAGGCAGGTGTGACGGTTGCACCAAAGGTGTTGTTGGTGAGTCCTGGCTTTGTTAATCCGGCAAAGAAGAAATCATCTGCTGATATGTTGGTTTTGCAAGAGAATCCATTCAACTTTACACCTGGAATATTATGTAAGTTAATTTATAAAGATTTATATTATCTTGCTGAAGCATATTATGTTTTATATATCATACAAAACAAAATTTATAAAATGACAAATGCATTTTAAAAGAATGTTTTTTATGAGCAGACAATAGGGACTGCATCATGTAAAAACTCGATTTCAAAGAGAAAACCATTAAACCCTATCTGGACCGTTAATTTGAAATCTTTAAAATAAATATGTGGTACACATTAAATTGAATAAAGATTTGAATAAGAAAATATGGTTTAATATGGAACACATATTTTTTTCAAAATTTCAAATGACGGCTCAGATAGGGTTTAAGGGTTTATCTCTAAGTTCGGGTTGTCACATGATACAATCGCTATATATATATATTATATATATGTGTCGGGGGGGATAGATATTGTGAAAATCATGAAAACAACAATGTAACACTCTGAATATTTTTTATGTAACGTTGCGCCCAAATGTTACGTCTCTGTTACATGATGTTACATAAATGTTTTTTTTTAAATCGTCTCCGTGCTTATTTGATTTTTTTTAATAAAAATGACTCGAATAATTAATGTCATAAACTTGTTAAAAATGGTTTTTTTTCATGGTTTTTGCATATGGTTTTCAATTTTATGAATTCCCATATATATATAATGTAGGTCTAGGGTTCAAATGTCTCCGTGATGATAGCCTAGTGGTAAGGGGGTGAGAATCTGTAACGGAGGTCTAGGGTTCAAAGTCCGGCACCACCCAATTTTCTCTAGGTCACGTGCCGTGAGACCGGTCGGTGAGGGGCGTCTAATGGTGGCGTTCACCATTTTATATAGATACATATAAAGTCACAGCAAGATAAAATATACTTCATTTTAGCTAATAATAGACAAGACAAGAGGAGGTGGTAGCTTATTCTTGAAAGCATCTGCAACTAACACAAGTAATCAAGTACATTCACCTTGTATATCCAAACCCCATCATAATTCTACCTTTGGATCGACTCGACGAACGTATTATAGCCACAAAAGAACATAAAATGTTGAATTTCTTTCAAAAATTTAATCGGATTTTGTTATTTTTGTCACTTTGCAGTCTTATATGACCTATAGTTGGTGTAAAAACCACTTATACAATCAGTTTGTATTGGTTGAGAGGAGGTACCCTGCAACTTTAATATTAAGAAGGTTACAGGTTCAAGTCCTGACATGGACAAAATAGGAGTTTCATGCTGGGTTAGAGGGTTTTCTCTCACTTATGGTGAGTTTCCTTCTATCGGATGTGGATATGATCGGGTGAGTTTATGACCCGTCAGTGATCCAAATTGTCGTCAATGAATTGGAGTTGCTAGAGATCAAAAGCACTAATTAAGTACCTGAAGCAAGATCTGCAACACAGACATCTTGAAGCAACTCAGGATCTGCAGTGACAAAGGAAGCCAAGAAGATGACTATCATCATGCCAATCATCATCCCATAATCATAACTAGGAGCCATTGCAAATCTTGATCACCCAATAATTTGAATAAACAAATGAACAATTATTACAGAAAGGGAGAAAAAATGGATTTGAATTTTGGAAATGGTGGGTTTTGTGGTATTTAAATGGTGGAAGAATACAGATGGGTTGTTGGTCCCTTTCATTTCTTTTGAAAGTTTTGTCTTGCTTCTAAGGGTATATATTTATGTTACAAGATAAGTGGGGCTATATATGGAGTTTAATTCAAATTGGTTTTAGTAAAACATTTTATCTAATTTTTATCAATAACATTTTGACAAATTTTTTTGAACGGCTAAATTTTAGGATTACTGTAGTATTATCGTGTCACCTGGAGTATCACCCGATCATATCCACATTCAAGTCACCATTTCTAAAGGAAACTTATTACTTTGAGAAAACTTCTTATGGGATTCGAATTCATAACCTTTTGGTTTATGAGTTTAATCACATCACCAAAATATTGCTAGACTGTAATGCCTTTTGATAAAAAAAAAAAGTTTTTTTGAACGACAAATATATTATACTCCTGATAAACTAGTCCAAAAATATCATTTTGCTTGAGTCTGAACTCATGACCTCGCTCCTAACAAGCATTGCCTCTGTTAAATTTGCTAGTCTTACGTTGGCTTTTAATTTTTTTTACATTGGAAAAAAAATTATCAAATGTTTTTTATTTATTTTATATTTTTTAGTTTTAAGCAATCATGTAACCTGAAATCAAGGTAAAAGTTAGCGTTTATGTTTTAAAATTTTCAGATAGTCAAGTAAATTAATATATCACCCATCACATGATAACTTTACCTGGATTTCAGATCTGAAATGGGGACAAGTGGACAACTCAAATATAATAAAAACATATATTTTTAACAAACCAAGATACAAAATAATAAAACAAAATTTTTATATTAACGTTCTATATAAAATACTTATTAAAATAATCTAAATCAGGAATTTACCCTGTAAATTAACATCGTTATTTATATTTAAATGTTATTATATCCTGATATAAACTCATATTTGAACCAATATTAATCTACTTGTGAATTTACAAGCTGAAACTAAAATATGTATATAAATGTAACATTTTATCAAACACCTTGTGTGTAGAGATTAGAACAGCAATTGTTCAAAAACATTTTTTTCGCATCACATCTAAAACGCATAATCACATGGTTGGTTCATCTACACTACAAGAATCTGAGCATGTCTCGACAAAGCCTATAGCGACGACAAAAGTTGTTGAGGATAGTTGCCATGTGCCAACGGCATGTAGTAGGCATAGGTTTTCCAAATTTTTTTTAAAACTACGTCTATACCAATGACATCTAGTCGATACAGAGTAATTGAAATTGGCGGGACTTTTAGCGCCACTTTAGAAATACGTTCCCAACCACAAGCCGCTGGCACAAGGTTTTTATAATTTTTAGTCCAACAAACGTATAAATGCTTCGTCGCACAAGGACAGAGACAAGAATAAAGGGAGTTGGTTGTGTTGTAAGACATCCCACACTTGATGTGTCTTGTACTTCCCCCCACCTCCCGCCCATAAGTACAATGGCAAAATCAAATGAATGAGCTAGTCGAACAACTTCAATAACAATTGGCACAAGAACAAGAACGTGAAAGCGAAAAAGATTGTGCAATGGAAGAAATGAGTCGCCAAATGTAAGAAATGTGTCGCCTTTGAGAGCAAAAACTTCGTCACGATCCGTAGTTGCATTGGGTTTGAATGTTGTGTGTAATTTGAACAATTTGGATGTTTTTTTTAAATAAAACTTAGATGTGTTAAAGTTGGATGCGATAGGAATTGGATCCATAAATCAAACAATCTAGCAAAGGAAAAATAATAAGAAGAAAGCAACATGAGTAGAACACGTGAACTTTATAAAACAACCATATAAGTGTGCGTGTGCGCGCCTGTTAAATATGTGTGCGAAACGGTCTGTTACTGACCAACATATATATTTTTTAATTATAAATAATAAATCATGTTTAGAAAATTTATAATAAATTAATAAATTAATTTGTAAGAAGTTTAATGATAAGTGAGAAAAAATAATAAATAGATTAAACAAACGAAAATAAATATATGATTAACAAAAATAAATAGATATATTTTTAATTATAAAATAACTAAATTATTTAACTAATCGTTGATTTTAAAATTTTATAAAGTAAAGTTAAATGACAAGAATAAAAAGTAAAGGAAAAAAAATAAAAGCAAAAGAAAAAAAAGATGATAGCAAGAAATAAAAAAAATAGTAAATTACAAAAATGCCTTGTAAATTTATACATATTTACATATTTAACCGTTTAACAGTAAGGGTTAATCTTAAATAGTCAAACAGTACATGTTTAAATATAAGAGGAATTATATAAAATATCTTATATATATATATAGGGGAAGGTTCCCCTAAAAAGTCTATTTTGCCTAAGAAGGCTAAGAAGAATTTTAAAAACTTGAAAACCGACTCAAACAAACCCCGATTGAATTAATTTTTACATTATTGGAACCGGCTTGTCGAACCCTAAAACCCAAACCTTAAATCGTAAACAATAAACCCTAATACTAAAACCAAAACTTTAAAAACAAATCTTTAACATAAAGATACAACTTAAAAGCTAAAAACCAAGCCCTAAAACCCAAAATCTAAATCTAGTTGTTAAAATGAAAACTTAAAATCTAATATTGTAGGGTTCGATGAGACGGTTCCAATGCCATCGAAATGAGTTCAATCGGAGTTCGTTTGGGTCGGTTTTGGAGATTTTAAAAATCCTTCTTAGCCTTCTTAGGCAAAATACACTTTTTATTTGATATTTCCCCTATATATATATATATATAGGGAGGTATTCTATTAAGAACCACTTTTATGTTAAGAACTTGAGAATTTCATAATACATTGTACATTATGCTTTAAGTTTTGTACATAGGGTGGTTATTTAAAAGGGTAAAATAGTAACTTCTTCTACTTTAAAGGAAAATTACTTTTATACCCCTAAAAAATGTGGTTCAAAATTAGTTCCTTTGGTTCTTTCATATTTTGTGGTTCTCAATAGAATAAGTTTCTATATATATATATAGGAGACGGATCCAATACAAAGGATGTTTAACGTGAGAATGATAGGAATGATTGTGGACATTTGATCAAATAAATCAATAGTTAAGATCTAGTGGCCCACACTTTTTGTTTAAAACTTCCGTTAATTAAAGATAAAAGGGCAAAAAAGGAATTACATGCATTTATTGACTTTTTTATAGGTAAATCAAGTTTCACCATCTTCTTGTAATCAAATAACTTTTAAACGTTTAATTACTTTTTAAAAAAAATCGCACCATAAAATCTAGAATTTTATTATCTTTAATTTGAGTATAATATTGTTATAGTTTATTAAAAAAATTTTACGTGGTCCGTGATATTTATGCTTGGTACGTAATTTTTGGTTCGTGATTATCCATTTTGTCCTAGATTATATGAATTAAATGACGGTCCGTGATTTGATATAACGCATGGGTCTGTGATTATGCCTATTAAACGATGGTCCGTGATTATATATAACGTGGTCCGTGATTTTACACGGACCATTATACACCTTACCCAGATTACACGTGACACATTCTTGTGGCTTCCTACGCTTCTCACGTTAATTTCCTTTGTACAATAAACGGCCCCTATATATATATTATAAGATTTGAATCAAATGAAAACTCGATCTTAAAGAAAAAACCCTTAAACCCTATCTCAACCCTTGGATCAACTTTTTTTTCTTTTCAAATTATTAATATGAAAAGGGTATGATGGTCTTTAACCATTCACCCATAAATATAATAATTTATTTCTTTATCTCTCATTTAAATCACCCATATATATAATAATTTATTAATATTAAATTTATCTCTCATCTATCTCTTCTCTCTCCATCCATTTAAAAAAAATATTTTTTAAAATTACAAAACAACAAAAATGTATATTTTTATACAAAATAAAAAATATATTTTTAAAAGAAGATATAAAAAATTACACATGCGTATAAATAAAAATGTACAAGTTTTAACACATAAAGTACATTTTACTCGAAATATACACATGTATATACTTTATATATTTAATATTTATATTAAAAAATATATTTAATATACTTTATATATTTAATATTTATAAAATTTACACAACTACACATGTGTAGTTTTTGGTGTTTTGGTTAATTTGATGTCTTTTTATAAATTTACATATGTGTAATTTTTTTTCATATGTAAAATACACATGTGTAGATTTATTATGGTTGAGAATATGTAATATTGTGTTTGTGTAATAAAATTTTTGTTTGATACACATGTGTATATTTTTTGTTTTTATTTAAAAATAATATTTTTTTTTATTTTGTTAGTCAAACATAAATAAAAAAAGAGAGTAGAGAAGAGAGAGAATCTGAATCTGAATAATTAATGAAGAGAGATGAGAGATAAAGAAGAGAGAGGATAGAAGAGAGGAGAGAAAAAAGAGAGGAGAAAAAAGAGAGAAGAGAGGGAATCTGAATTAATTAATAAAGAGAGAAGAGAGAGATAGTGAAAAAAAATCACTTATACCTTTAAAGGGTAAAACATATATTTTCTTCTCAAAAACTCCATTAAAATATTTAGCTTTAATTATGGACCACATGTTTTTTCTATTTAATTAATTAAAATTTAAAATAAGTTTGATCTAACGGTCCACGTATGATTTAAGGGTTTTTTCTTTAAGATCGGGTTTTCAAAAGATTCAAACCCATATATATATATATATATATATATATATATGAAAGACCTGTAAAGACTCCTATTATTCAAAATCTAAATTCTTTTCAAGATCAAGACTATATAATTAGACTACAGTCTTGTTCTACCCCTGAAGAAATGCAGAGAATTATCAATGAGATTAAGCAATCTCCTTCGAGGTCAAAGCGTTCTACCAATGAAGAAGATTTACAAGATTCTCAAGATCTGTATGAAGATATTGGACCCATATAAGATATCCATGGGTTAATCAAAAATCTAAGATATCCATGGGCTAATATAAATTATTGTCAAAAAGATAAAGATAAGAAGATAAAGATCTGTCAGAGACGTGATTTTCAAGATATCAACTTTATGTCAACTTTCATTAAAGTAGCCAGCTACTCTGCCAACTTTAATAAAGATGATCTTAATTATTCTGCAACAAGACAATTTACTTTTCTCAATGGCCGACAAGATTCAATTATCTTCCAACTCTGATAAGGCTGAAGGCTCTATAAATTGAAGGCTCTATTGTATTATAATGTATTCTAAAAATCACTTAGAATTAAATGTATGAAAAAACCCTCTCCTCAAAAAACTTGTATTATCAACCACCCAATGTTCAAAATCTTTAGATTTTCAAGTTATTATTGCTCCCCCCAATTGTAAGGAAATCATTTGTAATTCAGATATTCAAGAAATAAATCAAGGTATTATTTAAATATGAGTTGTTTAATTTGTTTCTTGAATATCTGAATTACAAATGATTTTCTTACAATTGGGGGGAGCAATAATAACTTGAAAATCTAAAGATTTTGAACATTGGGTGGTTGATAATACAAGTTTTTGAGGAGAGGGTTTTTTCATACATTTGATTCTAAGTGATTTTTCGAATACATTATAATACAATAGAGCCTTCAATTTATAGAGCCTTCAGCCTTATCAGAGTTGGAAGATAATTGAATCTTGTCGGCCATTGAGAAAAGTAAATTGTCTTGTTGCAGAATAATTAAGATCATCTTTATTAAAGTTGGCAGAGTAGCTGGCTACTTTAATAAAAGTTGACATAAAGTTGATATCTTGAAAATCACGTCTCTGACAGATCTTTATCTTCTTATCTTTATCTTTTTGACAATAATTGATATTAGCCCATGGATATCTTAGATTTTTTATAACCCATGGATATCTTATATGGGTCCAATATCTTCATACGAATCTATATATATATATATATATATATATAGTATAAGGTTTGGCTAGAAAGTCTAGAAACCATGAGAAGTGTGAGAAGGGATGTCAACCATTTGATCAATTTGTTTTGTGGTCGAGATTAATCTGGTGGTATTTTCGTAATTAATTATAAGTTAAAACCATCAGTAGGGGTAGAATGAGAAGATATAGCAAAAAATCTGCACATGCAAGTCACATGCATTTTCCTCCATCTTTTTTAAACGTTCATAACTTTTTTATACGTTATTATTTTTTTAAAAAAGTTACACCATAAAATCGAGCATTTCTTTATCTTTATAGCAAGTATAATATTAATTGTTTAAAAAATTAACAAAACTAGATGTTTATAAAACTTGCTTTTTTATGGCGTTTTTGAAACGCTGCTAGCAGAACATAAAACACCACATGACATTTTATGGCGTTTTTGATATGTTTTAAGAAACTGGTTTTTTATGGTGTTTTTTTTGAAAGCTCATAAAACACTTTGATGTTTTTCACTAAATAAACAAAAATGTTAACAAATGTTTTATGGTGTTTATTTTACGCCATTTCTAAATTTTTTTTAGATAACAATATTTTATGGTGTTTTTATCTTGGAAATACACATGGTGTTTTCATTCAGCAAATGTACATGTTGTTGAATACATACATTCATTTTATTTTGTAAATCAACGTGGTGTTTTGCGAATTTTGGTGTGTTTATCGTAGGTGAATGAAAACTAAACATTTTATGGTTTTTTTGATGTTCATAAAACTACTTGTTTTATAGTGTTTTTAATGAATAAACAAAAAGAAAAATGATGCTTTACGGTGTTTTTCTATATGTTTTTTCTTAAGTTCACAATTTTCTACGAATAACAATGTTTTATGGTATTTTATCTTTAAAATACATGCTGTGTTTTTATTCAGCAAATACACATAGAAAACACCATAAAATACCCCTATGTAAAATTATGTAGTTTAAAAACACCAAGTGCAAAATTAAGCGTTATTATCTTGTTTAGTGCTCAAAAACACCATAAAACATTTAGTTTCGTCATGCAAAAACACCATAAAGCAAAAACAACATAAAATCAAGCATAAATGTGTTTTATGGTGTTTTTCAATATATTTTATTCAATAATACCATAAAACGAAACTTAAAAAACACCAGGTTTAAACTTAAGTGTTTATGGTGTTTTTTGCATTCAAAAACACCATAAAATGCCCTGTGGTGTTTTATGTTTTGCTAGTAGTGTTCAAAAACACCATAAAAATGCAAGTTTCATGAACATCTAGTTTTGTTAATTTTTTTAATATAGCAATATTATACTCGTTAAAAAGGTAAAAAAACGCTTGATTTTATGGTGTAATTTTTTTAAAAAAATGGATAAAGTTGCATGTGACTTGCATGTGCAACCTCCTTTTTTATTTTGACATCTATACCCTTTAACCTAATGTACACATGTTACTTCCTTGTTGCTTCTCACACTTCTTATGGTTTTTAGCCTTCTTAGAATATCTCTCCCATATATATATATATATTGGGTTAGCACACCATGTATCACACGGGTTGAATAAAAAATTATGGTAAATAGTTATCAATTAAAATTTAAATACTATAAGATGATATTTAAAATGATATGTGATTAATTATATATATTAATATATTTTTTATTATATGAATTTTTTTTAATTTTAAAATATATAAAAGTATATTTAATATTATGAATTATGTTTTAATATAAGATATATTTAATATGATGGAGAGACGAGAAAAATAAAATTTATTTGTTCTATAAAGTTGACATGTGTCCATAAAAACTTTTATTTATTATAATATATATATATATAGGATTAGGTTCAAGTAAAAAGGATGAGATTGGTGAGAATGATGAGAAGGATTGTGAAATTGGCAAGTGGCATTTCTTTAATTTAATAAAAATGGTATTTTGGTCATTGTGTTTAAAACTTAAAATCATTGTGTTTAATGTTTCAACTCATTGTGTTTAATGCTTTAAGTCATTGTGTTTAATTTTTTTATTATTGTGTTTAATTTTTTTATATCATATTTTGGTATTTTGTTATTGTTTTTATGCATTAAATAAATTGTTCTTATTTATTTTTTATGTTTTATGTATTAAAAGTACATAATTGTGCTATTTCATCATTATGTTTTTAAAACTCATAACTTTAAAAAACATATATTGTCTTTATTTTTTGAAAAATAAATTTTGGTCATTGTATTTTATGTTTAAGTCATTGTATAATATATTAATCATTGTGTTTTATTTTTAGACGATTGTGTAATATATACTTATCATTGTGTCTTTCATTCAGGTCATTGTGTAATATATTCATCATTGTGTTTTATTTTCAGAAAATTACGTAATATATTCATCATTGTGTCTTATGTTTAGGTCATTGTGTAATATATTCATCATTGTATTTATCTTTATATTGTGTAATATACACATAATTGTGTTTTATGTTCATGTCATTGTGTAATATACTCATTATTTTGTTTTACGTTCAGGTCATTGTGTAATATACGCATCATTATGTTTTACATTCAGGTCATTGTGTAATATGATTATCATTGTGTTTTACGTTCAGGTCATTGTGTTATGTTTTTGACAATTTGATTATATCTTATCATTGTTTTTTATGTATTAGATAAATTTGTTGTTTTATCATTATGATTAATACATAAAAAGCACGTGATTGTGTGGTTTCGCATTATTATTTTTAAAGCTCATCATTTTATAAAAAAATAGTAAGACACAATGACGAACAAAAAGAAACAATCACAAACAAAAAGACACAATAACAGACAAAAGACACAATGACGCATTACAAAATATCAAAGATTAAGGAAAACGTAATTTTTTTTATTTTTTATATAACAATATTATACTCGTTTTAAAGATAAAAAAATGCTCGTTTTTTTGGTATAGTTTTTTTAAAAAATAATATCGTATATAAAAGTTATGCCCGTTTAAAAAAATGGGGGGAACATGATAAAAAGTCAACAAAAGTGTCTATGACTAAAATACCCTTCCACTAACTTTCTTAATATAACTTTAATCTTAATCATTAAATTGTAGATCTAAGGCCTATAATCCTTCTCACACTTCTCACCAATTTAACTTTTTTTTACTATAACCTCACCCTATATATATATATATATATATTTATACTAGGTTATAGGCCCGTGTAATACACGGGTTTACAAATAAAAAACAATGTGATTTTATAAATATTTCTTCATGAATTTACATAATTAAAATAATTGTTTTATATCTTTTTTAATTTACATGATTATATTAATACTAATAAAATTTGTTATACCTTTTTTATATAGAAAAACTTTAAAAATAAAAATTTATAAATTTTTTTCTTAAAACATATACATATATATATATATATATATATATATAACAATAAACATAAATGTATTAAACATTTACTCATATTAAATATTTGAATTTTAAAATTATTTGTTTAAAATAACATAATACATATTTTTCAAAGATGTTTTATAAAAAATTAAAGAATTGATTCACAATTTAATAATATTTTTTACTAAGTTAAATAAAATCATTAATATTTAATAGGAGAGAGACGATAAAAAAATCAAATTTAATAAATAATAGCAATAAAAATATTAATTATGAGAGAGATGTGAGAAAATAATTTTTAAATGGCCTAAAATGTTGACAAGTGACATATCAAAACATTTATTTATTATATAGTATAGATATATATATAAATTTATATTTACCAGCATTCAAATTATATCCATAAACTTTAATAATCACGCCAAAGTTTAGACATCTTTTATCTAAATGTTTTACAACAATTAGGACATTTGTATCGATTAACAAAGCAATTCATATAAGTATGAAACCCATATAAGATACAGAGCAACACTTTTATTTTTAAGGTAATATTTGATATGTATGAATGAAACATGAAGTGTAATTACTATTTTCATTACTTGAGAAAATAGCCTCTTTTTTTCCATTCCTTCAGGAAATGATATGATACAACCTATTCCCTGATATAATTCATGACTTGAACCATGACCCGACACATGATCCAACAATGAACCCAAACTATCACCCGACCCATATCAACAGTTATGACCTGAACCACGACCCAACCCGTGACATAAATCGTGCGTTGTCCCATAAACCAACTCACGACCCAAAACCATGACACGTGATTTGAACTATGTCTTGAGCCATGAGCTGACCTATGATTCAGACTGTGACCCAACCCATGTTTAAACCATGTTCTAACCCTTGCTCGAATCATGACCCGACCCTCAACCAAAACCATGACCCGACCAATGTCATGAACAATGAACTAACATGCTCATAAAATATATTTTATTCATTCGTCTTTTTCTGTCTATCATAAAGTAATAATTTATTACATTTCAATATTGCAGTTAAATACGACAATAAAATGATAATAATCAATTTAATTCTCTTGTTTATTCAATTTTCTCATTTGTTTATTTACTTTTTATTTAGAGGCATTTGCATATTCTTCCTAACTTGTAAAATTACATATTTTTTCAGTTCATGCTATATGATCATTATATATGATGTATTAAAAATTTGTATTTTAAAAAAATATGTAATTATCCCTTTTTATTATTTTACCTCGTAGCAATCGTACCATATGTTAATATCTTGTTCGAATCTAACACGGTCTTTTCCTCTTCCTGCTGCGGTCATGCATTCCAACCCTAGTTGCACGGTTTACATAGGTATGATTCGAAATTATACTCTAATTTCACTCATTGATTGCATTCTTGTTTCAAAATCTAATGTTCGACGGATGATTGAATTTATTAGGGCTTGTTAATCAACCCTTTTTGAGTAATACTTATGTTGCAGTTGCAATTTTCATTGTCATGATTGATTGTAAGGTATACGTTGAATGCTTGTTAATAACACCTTTTCGACCTGTAGCATCGAAATTTTTTGTTTGAAGTTGAGAACAATTTGTGCTTTTATGCAACTAGTGAATGCTTTAGGACAGTTTATGTAGCTGCGATTTAATTTTGACTGAAATGCCTAGATCATCTCGATAAATCACAGCTATTTGGCTCTTGGTCCTGCAATTTTGTACAAATTTGGCCTCTGTCTGTTAGCAATAGGAATTGGGTATTAGGTTGGAGTCGGGTATTAGGTTGAAATATTGGATTCATCGTCATGAAAATAGGTAGTGAATGGGTGTGAAGTTCCACAATATTAAGATTTCTAGTTAGTTGATTAGCTGGAATGACCAAAGGACAAGTATGGTGGTATGCCGTATGCCAATACCCTTGACTTCTCTAATGAGAGGCTTGGTTCAAGTCTCTTTGGGAGCAATTGCTTATGGGTGAGTAGGAAGTTTTTCTTTCCTCTTGAGTGTTCAAGTTATCTGCTTATTAAGTGGTGCTTGATTTAGCGGTTTTAAAAAAAAATTGATAAATTGTTATGACACTTTCTTGAAAAGTCTGGACAAAAGTTTCTACCTAATTAGCTTTGAACCATTAGCTGATCTTACCTGACCTGTGTTTTTTCCAGGGCTTACAAATGACCAATAAAATTTGTTTCGTATGTATGGAATTCATTAGGATTTAGGATGAAACATTTTATTTCCCAAGTGAAACCATCTTACAGTATATATTTGAATATGACTAGTGTTATAGAAACCACTAGGCACTAGTCAAATAGTAGGATAAAGTTTAGGGATTAATCGGATTTGAATTTTAATTTTATCTATGTATTCTATGTTAGGTTCGGAGACCTTCGGGAGGGCAGTTAGGGTAGCCGGCCCGGTTTTTGTTTTAACCTAATTAGCTCTCTCTCTCTCTCTATATATATATATATATATCCTAGTCTTGTATTGTAATCTTTAACGCGTAATCAATAAAAGAATCCCTAGTTGCAACCTGTGGACGTAGGTCACATCAATTGAACCACGATATATTGTGTGTCTGTTTTTGACTTTTTTTCTTTGTTTTCGTGTTTGTGTTAGTCGGTTTTCGCCTCTGCGCTGCACCACTTGATACCTAACGTTCTATATATATATATATATATATATATATATACACACACCCATGTATATTTTGATATTTAATTTACAGTCACTATTACACAAATTATCCGGGTCCATTAGCTAGTTACGTTTTGATAGCAAGAGGCGGTGTTGAAAGATAAAAATTTTCTAATCACCACTAATTCTATTTATAGACACCTAAATTAGTAGCCCATGATGAAGGGTATTCACAGATACGCCTTTTTTAAACAAATATTCACATGTAAATGCTCTTTTGTGTTATTTCTGATCTCTTTTGGTGAAAGGAATATTGTGATGCTTGCCTTGCTTGTTACTCTGTCAACCATAACCGATGTTTACTATTTTTACACAGGTAACCTGGATGAACGAGTAACTGATAGGGTGTTATATGATATTCTTATTCAAGCTGGGCGGGTGGTTGACTTGCACATTCCACGGGATAGAGAAACTGATAAACCAAAAGGTTTTGCTTTTGCAGAATATGAAAGCAAAGAAATTGCAGATTATGCTATTAAGCTCTTTACCGGCCTCGTGACTCTTTACAACCGAACATTAAGATTTGGAGTAATTTACCTTTTTCCTTTTATCTACTTGGCTGTCTCTCACTTCTTTTGTTGAATGTGTTCTTGTCTAGAAATTTAAATTTTTGTGATTTGGCTCATGCTGTTAATACATCTATCATTGAAGAAGTAACAAACTTGGTCAAATTTGTTATATTTTAACTTATAGATCAAAAGAATCAAGCATGTACTAAGAAAATGTTACCATTAATTCGTTGTGCTTAAATTAGGTAGGGTCTTAGTTTAAAAAGGCGACAAGTCTTGCACTTCCAATGGTGTGTGAGGCGACAGCCACACATGATGTCCTGGTAAAACTGATGAAATGCAATCATGAGGCAAACCTCTTGTACATCAGCTGATTTTGTGCATAGAGGTCATTTTTACATATTGAATCATATATAAAGCCATAGAAGTGGGTAGGTGGTGATAGAAACCTATCATAAATATAAAAAATATTATATAATTATCTTTTGACTCGGTGTGCTTCGTGCTTTTTAAAACCAATGGCGGAATACTGGATCAAAACAGGTGAGATTTGTCGTGGGATGGGCTGGTTTACCAACACCACTTTTTGTCCATTTTTTTGGGGAGGATTGAGTACAGTGACAAGATAATATCTTTGAATAAATTGACTTAGGAGATTTTCGTATTCAAAACATGTTTCGTTCATTCGACATGTTTCTTTTCAATTTAACTTATTTTTTCTTATCAGTCCCATTTAAATTGCCACCTCTGCTTGTTTTTTAAATACTACAGTGCACTGTCAACATTTGAATTATGTAAAAACAGATTGCTGGGCAAGACAAGTCTGCATCAAACACGCAAATGTCACCCATTATACCTTCAAATTCTTCTTTCAAATCAAGGTTAAATGCCGAGGTTTCCCCAGGCTCTTTGTCTCCATATACACAAGGTAAAGTGTTTCATTTCTTCTTGTCTTTGTGGACTTATTTATAGCTATTTAACACTTTAACCTTTAGTCAAATTTGCGACAGCTTTTGATGAATTATTTGTTGTTGATGTGTCAGTTTCACCGCAATTTGCTAATATAAATAGATCTCATTTGGATCACAACAATTATGAGCATCGGCGAACTCACGGGCCAACAGGAGATTCTACCAACATCTATGATCGTCGCTAAATCCATTGTTAATTGTTGTTAATTGAAGCAGTAGATAAGATCAGGAATGTTCAGGTTTTTGGTTGCAGATTTGAAGTTGGTTAATTCAGTCATTAGACCTGTAGCTACCGATTAGCTGTCAATGTTTAGGTAATAGCTAAAAGATTGTAAGTTGTGGATTTAATGTCCTTAAACAATGATTCTTGGGGTTTGTTTGTTTGTTTAATTGTGTGATCACAGTATTAGACAGAATATTTATGTGTAGAAATTACATAACCCACCCTAATCAGGTCTATTGATTCTATGCATATATTCGTGGTGTAATTTTCCTTTGATATATTACAATTACAAGTTCAATTTGCCAAAAAAACCCTACTTTGCCGTCACCCTCTCTCCCCTTTTTTCTTCTCTTCTTCTGGCAGTCCACTGTCGCCGTTGCAACACGACGCAATCACAATGGCTCTGCTTCAACTCTTTTTTGATACATCTAAAACTACACACAACTCTTGTAAGTTTGGTTTCAAATTCTCTTCCACAAAATTTGGGTATTGGAAAGCAATGATCCAGCCTTGCTTGATAACAAACAAACTGTTATGTTGACGACTCCATATCGTGTCCACCAGCCACCATTCAACCTCCTCCATCTGACACTACTCCTGCTCCTCTACTGTCGCCTAATCCTAATCATACAACTTCGACTACAAATGATGCTCATGTCCGCATGCTCATTGTGTCGACTGTCTCTGAATATGCTTTTGCTCATGTTCAAGCAAGCCAGACAACAAGGGGTCTTTGGTTGGCTCTCGAACAAACCTATGCACTCAATGCCTCATCTCGAGAGTACACTCTTCAAACACAACACACCTTTTGAAGCTAGAAATGAAAAGTGATGAAACCTTTTTGACCTATTTGACCCACGCACAAGAATATGCAGACGCCCCTGCCAACATTGGAGAGCCTACGAAGGAGAATGACCTTGTCATGCTTGTTGTTTCAGTCCTTAGAGACGAATACAACAATCTCAAGATCAACCTTCTTACTCGACAATTTTCTACTACCTTTGCTGAACTTCATGCCCTACTTTATAATCATGATTTTATCATCCGTAGATCAATACCCACACTTCCTCTTGCCCAAGCCTACACATTTGTCTCTCAATCGAACTACACGTCTTTGTCTCTACTTTATCTCTATAAGAACGGCGTGTTATGAGGTGTGAAGTGGGAGAGAAGGGATGTCATAATTGGGGTTTCTCTTCCAACAAACACCATCCAAGATTTACAACTTGTTAACCAACTTGGTTTACAACTTCAAATGACACCAAATGTGCATTTTTACAACCACAAGCCTTCTATACTAACACATCCGGTTCTACATGGGGCCACAAGCAAAACAACATGCGAGGGAGAGGAGGTACCTTCAACAATCGAAACCAAAGTAGTGGAAATCACAACCAATTCTCTTGGGCTTCCACCCAAAACATTGGTTTTGAACATGCAATTGGTGTGAGATTTGATATATCCCATCTCAGTGCTCTAGCCGAGATCCTGCAACTATACGCAGACAGTCATGGCCGCATACTATATTGATAACCGATCCCAAGCTTCTTCCTCTTGGCTTCCCGACACCAGGTCAACTAATCATGTGGCTTCTGATCTTTAAAGCTTTGAGTATTCAAAACCATACCTAATTGAGGACCATCTTCATATTCGCAATGGTATGGCCCCATATTGGCTCATATCATTTCTTTTCACCTAATAAAACTCTTTCTCTTTATAACATTTTTCATGTTCCATCCATTAAACAAAATCTTCTTTCTGTTCAAAGATTTTGTCGTGATAATAAAGTTTTCTTTGAATTTTTATGATACTTTCTTTTCTGTGAAGGACAAGCTTTCTCACACCACCTTTTTCATGTGTCCAAGCACTGATTACTCGTTCTGTCCTCCAAAGATGCAAGATGTTTCTAAAGCTGCCTTTTCAAGTGTTCATGCTTTTTCATAAATCTGGCATCATAGACTTGGACACCCACACTCGCAAATTTTAAATTCTATGCATTCTAAGTATTCTTTACCAGTTTTAAAATTTAAATACATAATTTAGTTCCTTTTGTGATTCTTGGTGTGTGGGAAAATTATCCAAACTATCTTTATCTTTATGAGATTATAAAAGTTCTAATATCTTGGATTTAGTCTTTTGTGATGTATGGGGTTTCGCACCATTTCTTCATTAATGGCCATAGCTATTTTTTTTTTATCATGTGTTGATCATTACTCAAGTTTATGTGGTTATTTCCATTAAAACTTAAATCTGATGTGTTGGTCACATTCAAATTCTTATGGTTGAACGACAATTCAAAACAAAACTTAAATATGTAAATTCTCTCCATTCTTTATGGAACTTGGCATCAAACATCAACTTTGTATCCACTTACAAGTGAACAAAATGGGTTAGTTGAGTGCCATCTTCGACATGTTGAAACGACTTACATTACTTGCTCACTCCAATGTTTCACAAAAAAATTTGGCACTTTGCTTTTGACACATCAATTTACCTTATTAATCGCATGCCATCATATACCAACTCTATCATCTCCCCCTCGAACATGTTTTTTTGTCACAAATATGAATTCTCCTTTCTTTCGGGTTTTCGGGTGTCAATGCTACCCTCACCTTCGAGCCTACAATTCACACAAGAGAGACTTTCGTTCTATTCCTTGTGTATCTTTTGGGTCACACGTTACAAGATGTGTCTTGTTGCAAAAGGATTTCACCAACTAGGTGTTATCATGACACTTTTACTCTTTTAGCCTTGTTGTCAAGTCTACCTTCATTGTTGTTACACATGGATGGTCTCTTTGACAACTAGATGTGCATAATGCTTTCCTACACGATGATCTAAATGATGTGGTCTGCTTGAAACAACCATCCGGCTTCATTGATTTTCAAAGGCCTAATCATGCCTGTTCATAAGTCTCTTTATGGTGTAAACTAGCCTCCCGAGCTTGGTTTCATCGTCTGTCCAATGCCCTAATGCTCTGAGGTTGAAAGGATCCAAAGGATCCAAGACTAATTCTTCCCTATTCACCTACTCAGCTCGTAAAACACTTTTGTATATGTTTGTGTATGTGGATGACATCATCCTAACGGGAAACGACTCTACTTCTATTGAACGGGTTATTCTCAATCTACGTACCACCATTGCGGTTCAAGATCTTGGGCAATTATCCTACTTTCTGGGCATTGAAATTGTTTCAATGGAAAGGATATGTTCCCATCTCAAAGGAAATAAATTGCGGATCTTCTTTGGTGATCCATTTTATCTATGCCTGGCAAAATGGGCAGGTTGGGTAACGGGTTCGGGTCAGGATGGGTCCGGGTCAGAACGAGTTTTAAGTAAAATTAGGGTTCTAAATGGATTGTTCTTAAAAAACATCAATTTGGTTTAACTTAATATGCGTTATAAGTAAACAGATAGTCCGTTTGGAATTATTTTTAGTGATTTTCTCATCAAATATGTTATTAATTATTCTTAAATGTTTGAATCCATTGCATTTACATTGTTTTTTGGTTACCCATCTTGACCCGCATTGTGTTTAAGGGTTACCCATCTCAACCCATTCAACATTATGATGTTACCCATTTCAACCCATTATATTACAATTGTTTATCCAAAGCAACCCATTTCCTTTGATATGGGTAAAAATTGCCATCTCTAATTTAATCCAAAGCCAAACCAACTCCTTCACCTATAACCAATACATCAAATCTCACTCTTAGTGATAGTGCACAGTTTAATAATCCAGTCAAGTATCGTCAGATTGTCAACGCTCTTGAGTATGCTTACTTTGTCTCGGTCCGAAATCATGTTTGCAGTCAACAAAGTTTGTTAGTTCATGCCCTCACCTATAATGAATCATTGGTATGCTGTTGAACAAATATTTTTGTATCTTCAGGGCACTTCTCATCCTTCATGCATATAGCAATGCCTCTCTAACTGCCTTCTGTTAGGATCTAAAAATCCCAAACTGAAATTTACTGCAATTAAGTGGTCGGCCCGATTCGAGATGGGCAAATTCTCTGATTACAATCAAAGTAAAATCCAAAATATTCTAGACAAGAAGCAAAAACACACATCTACTGGAATAATAAACAAAACAGGAAAAATAACCGTTCCTACAAAATCTACTTGAAACTACCTATGATCCCCATACTCACCATTACTTGTTGACCCAAAGGATCCAATTAATTCCCGAATAAAGACTTCCAGCTCAGCAGCTTGCTCCTGATCCATCGCTCGATTAATCCCACGTGTATATTTGTTGCCATATTTCTTATCAGTCGTATCATTTTCTCTCATGCTGATTGTATTGGGAATTTGGATGATTGTTGATCCATCTGGGATCTGCAATATATCTTGGTCAGAACCTTGTTTCTTAGGCTGCTCGTAAACAGAAGACTGTATCTTGGTCATCCACAGAATCCGAGCACAATGCTCTAGCAGACATTGTTGCTGAACTCACTTGGCTTGAGAAACTTATATGGGAACTATGTGTTCCTGTGACTTGTACTCCCACACTATGGTGCGACAACTTGGGAGCCACGAACCTGTCAGACAACCTAGTATTTCATGCACGAACAAAACCTAGTATATGTGTAGAAAGTATATTAGCCGGCCCTAATCAGTTCTAATGATTCTATACATATAAAACGTTGATATAATTTTCCTTAGATATTGTCTGAAGTTAAATTTATTATCCAACATTTTGTGTTTTAGATGTTTAAAGTGTTTTGCTACTGGCTTATTATATAAATCTTGGTTCTGCATATACAAAGTTACAGGTTTGGTTCTGTTTAAGATGGTGCTTAAAATTACTATTCCATTCAAACTATGCATGAATTTTTATTTTTTATTTATTTTAATTTTTTTTGGGATAAAAGGCATATTTTGGGCAAAAAATCCTATAGCAGTACCCATTTTGGGCACCCAAAAAATCAAAGCATGAGGTGTGAAAAACCACCACACCAGTAGAAAAGGGGTTATCATACGCGAAGATAGGTGACTCGAGTCTCAGTTGCACCAGTTACAAAAATAAGCAGTACACTTTCTATGATATACATCATGCTACAAACTATGAAACCATTACTTTTTCGACTTTCGTTGCTTGGTAGCTCACGAAAATACCAAGCAAACCTAGTTTTGTTTTTCCACCATAGCAGTCTAAGCTCCTTAATATTACAAGAGCAATGTTGATTATTAAGATCAGTAGTTGACCCACATCAGATCCAATAAGCAAAAGATGTAGATGAAACCCAATTATCTTGCTTTTTGGGTCATTAAATAACGCACCAGTCCCATGACATTTGATCATTTGAATGAGCCAATTATACCACTGATGATAGGATATGACTAAACAAGTTTTTGTTTACAATCTTAGCAAGAAATACGTTGCCAACCGCAGCCATATCAGCCTTTGTTAATATGCATGTTAGTAATATGTTCCCTTTGGACCAGGGACGACCTCACTTCACAAATCTTGAGGCAAGGGCCTAGGGCCCCCACATTTTGGGGCACCAAACCGTTTGGGTTATGTTCGCGTTATCGTACATGTTATTTTGTCGTTTTGAATCTGAAAAATTAGAGAGTCCACTTGTATTTTTAAAAGAGAAAGTTTGTTTTAGGTTTTTTTTTCCAAATAATTACACCTTATACGTTTTTTTGCATCTTTACTTGACATTAAAAAAATTATTTATTAATGGTACGAGTGAATGATTTTGACCAACTTTCTAGAGTTACCTAGGATAATCAAGCTGGTTAACAAAGAGATGCAAAAATAAAAAATATTATCACTAAGTATTATATACTGTATAACATTATTTGTTTTATATCATTTATGATTATCATTGTTTAACTGTAACTACAAGTGAATTTATGTACATAGAGACAAACTAACAATTTCTTTATGTTTTTAAATTTACGAACCATAAGCACAAGCAAGAAAATTTTTAGGGAAAGGGCCTCAATTTTTTTATTTGCTTTGGACCCCCGAAAAATTTGAGCCGATCCTGTTTTGAACCATAATAATCTGTACGTGCAAGTTCCAGACTTTAGCTACATTACCCACTAAAATTAACTCTTAATGGGAAGACTTGGTAATCTCAACTCAACTAACTCTCTAAATAGGGAACACACAACATCATCTGGCCTAGCATGCATTGTTTTTATAAATTCTCATGTTTCTTTCTTGCCATATATATAGAGTAGACACTAGCCCCTAGAACTAAGCCAGCGGTTTATAATACTCCAGATGCAATTGTCAATATACTGATGTCAACTACCTTAGCAGAGACAGATCCAAGATTTTTTTCTATAGGGTTACTTTTTCCATTACCATATTATTTATAGTAACTTAATGTTACAGTTTTTGGATCGTGTCCAGATCGTCAAGCCGGGTCATGTTGGATTTTGGTATAATTAATTAATTACGTAATTAAAATGGTCATAGTTTGAAATAAAAAAAATAAAAAATAAATAAATAATTTGAACCCACTTGGATTCGAACCCTATTTTAAAAGAATAATACATGATTCTCCCAATGTCGTTACACCAACTTCAATTTTGGTGTTATAAATCTTTATATTTATGGGTCACTTAAAAAAATCTTATGGGGTCAAAAGAAATTCATGATATACGTTATATAACGAGTTATAAATTAACGATAGATTAAATAGGCACTTAAAAAAACTAGTGGTGTGGCTATAAGCGGTATTTATACAAAAGATACATTTGAGGTTAACATTGTTATGCCACACACCAATCACATCATGAGTCCTTAACTTGCATTTGATATCAAACAATAGAGTGAATGCATGATGAGGGATCTCTAGACTAAACCATGGAAGTTTGCTCATGGGACTTCCTCTCCAACCTCTTAGATTTCAGCCCAAACATTAATGATCACATTGAAAGGGATTTCTTTGCCTCTATATGTCCTCCAAACAATTTCATCATTCCTATAGGAGGATATAGCAAAAGGTTGATTAGTAACACTAGGAAGCGAACTAGGTTAGACACCATGGGCGAAGCTTCATTGGGGTTGCCCCCTCTTTTTCTGTCCGTAGTGTTATTTTTTTAGCCGAAATATTATTTTAGTTAAAAATAGTGGTTTCGCCCCCCCTCGCTTCAAAATATTAACATGTATTCTAGGTTTCAAAAATTTCTGTCACCCTCTGTCACACCCCGCCAAGACGGAACACGCGAGGTACGACGGTCATGGATTCACAGTCATCACAGGGGTCTTAGAGCATGTGCGGGAGGTGCGACCGCACATGGCCCAATTTTTCAGGGGCCCTATATTTTTTAAAAAAATTGTATATATTATATATATTTAAATTTATTTTACAACAAACATATATAAACAATTATATTTTTAATTATATATATTTAAAATATTTGAAACAAGTCGATTGGTTTTCAAATGCATCAATTGCATATAGAATCTTGTTGACTATTCCGGTAACTGTAGCATATGCAGAAAAAAATTTTCAAAATTGAAGCTGTTGAAGTCATACTTACGATCGATAATGACTTAAGAAAGACTTAATGAATTGATAATTATACTATGAGAATAAGATACTAGACAATGTGGATTATGGAGATTTAATCAACAAGTTTGTATCAAAAATGCTATAAGAACGTCGCGTTTTATTTAGTTATTTGAAACACTGAAATGCATCATTTTGCTAAAAACAATATTGTTTATATTGTTTTTACTATTGTTTTAATTATCGTCAATTTGTGCGCGTGCGCGCAACATAGGGCCCATTTTTAACATTCGCACAGGGCACCTAATTTCTCAGAGACGGCCCTGACAGTCATTGTTTACATTGAACGACTTCTACATGCATTAATAATTAGTTTTTACATCATGTCTTAAATTACAGTCATCCGATTTATAACAAACATATGTTCTAAACTTCAAAATATGATAGGTAAGACTATACAGACATGTCTTAAGTAAATAGGCTATGCTAGAGAAAATCCCAAAAATGCACATGTTAACGTGATGAGACTTCATGCAAAACATTCCCAAAATATGTCCCATGCTTGCTTCAATTATCTGAGAAATACATGCTAAAAACAGTCAGCATAAAGCTGGTGAGTTCACAGGTTTAGAAACGTAAAAATTGAGTTGTTTCATCCGACCACAAGGTTTCAAAGTGTGACTATTGTTCTCAAAAACAATATCATGAGTTGTGTATATTAATTATTACCATGAGCTCCCATAACCGAACTCGACATGATTGAATTGTCCCCCAATGTTCTATCGCAAAACATTGTATTGAGATGAATATTGTGCACCCGATCTGACCTACAATCAAAGTTAGAGCTACTAACCACAGGTGGGGGTTGTCACTCCCGAATAGTACTATTCCCAATAATTCACGTTTACCCACAATTAACGGTTATAAAATAGGGGACTTAAAAGCGATAAATGTAACTCATGTAATAAAGTGTTGAACAAAAACCACTTGTGTCAATGAAACGAATACAAGCATGATTTCTCCCCCTGTGAGTTAGTAAAACACTGTAAAAATAGGGGCCGTGAAACTCACTGTTAGTGTAGATCCGGGTCCTGAGAGTGTGAATACCGTCTTGTGTTCGAACCCTACTTGGTTCCTATAATATTATAGACTTAGGTTGAGTTCGAGAACTTATAAATTCTATGTTGTTGTTGTGTTATTTAATGTTGTTATGTTTTCTTGGTATTTTTTATGTTGACGGGTTTTCTTTTGTAGAAATATCGTGTCTTTATAATCATAAAACATGTTACAATGCCTTAGAGGATAATCACTTATTATTATTTTTATGAAATTTGGGCATTATAACGACGCATTGAAAAACATCTATTTTTGTTTATCAATACCCAACACTTTAAAATATCATATTTCAACAATAACATTTTAAAATACTTTATATATGTATATATAAATATACAAATGAGTTTCATTTTTATGAAAAATATATAGATAGGACATGTAAGTATGCATTTATAAAATTTTCGTTTTTGACAGATTATGTTTAACATTTTCTGAGAGTGAGCTTTTAAAATAGCAAATGGTTTTCAAAAATTAGGAGACTTTACAGTCTAGTATTCTAATGTGTTCCGAACAACTTTGGTTTAGAAAAGGTTTTGTGATTCTGCTCGAAATAGGCCGAAACAGCCACTCAAGTCAGAAGGTCGAAATATGAGTACTGATTATGTAGAAGCTGTTTCGGGTACCATTTGGTTGAGTTAGAAAACGTGTAAGTAGTGGTTAGAAAGAAAAACTCAACGAACTTAACTATAGAGTTTGAGTTTGTTAATTTTCGTGTTTTTAAGACAAATGTATAATTAGTTAAAATTGGGACAGATTCTGTCAAAAAATCAGGAATGTGTAATTGTGCATATATATAATTTAATTAAACATTCAAGAGCGGGTTTCACCTTAGCAAGCAAGGAGAAGGTATAGGCGTAGAATGTGATTGAACTTTAACTTGAAATATGGGAGAAGATGAACTTATGAGCTAGAAACGTTTCGATTGTTGCAGTTGAACCGAATACGGTCTTTTTGTTATGTGTGGTGGTGGTGTCAAGAGCAATGTTGGCTTCGATTGGATAATGAATTTTAGAATATTGGGTTTGAGTGTTCACAAAACCAAGAAAAAGAGAAAATGGTTCGGATGATATATAGCAGCTATTGTTTGTGTTGTGATGTGGTTTGGTTTTGAGGCTTGTATTTATAAAGTAATGGAGGTATGAGTTGCTCATAAATAAATTGATTAGGGTCTTGAAATATTTGAGGGTAGGGGTGTGCACGGTTCGGTTCGGATCGGTTTTTGGCTAAAACCGCAACCGAAACCGACATAGTCGGTTTTACTTATTACAAACCGTTCGGTTTTACTTATTACAAACCGACATAGTTTGTTTCTGGAGGGAGACAAGAAAAGGATACAACTTGAAATCTCATGTATTTCTATTGCAAAACTGACACACTCAAGATTTTGTTTATTTATTTAATTTATATATATATATATATATATATATATATATATATTATTATATATATATGTAGCTTCATCATTGCACAACCGTAGGCAATTAATGAGCATGGTGGTGGGAGTATGGAAAGAAGCTTTGTGCACAGTTGGTGTAAGAAAGTTGATAGAAGGAAATAAAAATATTAAGGTTTGGTTTGCCATAATTTGTATATATACATGTGTATATATATATATTAACGTGCAATCATATGCCATACGAGGCTTATTGTTGATTTTATATATATATAGTTTTTGCAAGCATTATATATACACACTTTAAATGATATGATGAAAAATATATATATGGCTACGTCAAAGATATTTTTTTTTTTGGGTTGCGAAAAATTTGAGTTTTCATTTGGATAAGTCATACCGAAATCAAACATAAGTGTTGTCACAGCGAGCTTTTATTATTGATTTTTTTTCTTTACAAGAGGGGTTTAAATTGAGTCAAGTATAGGCACATAAAATTAAAGTTTGTTTGAAATTAAAACCTGAAAATTGAGGAATGTCACACCCTCTCACTTTAACCAAGCTCTGCCACTGTTAGACACTCAGTATGCCACTTCTAAATATCATTGGGAATCACATCAGCAAGACAAACAACCACCATGGTCTAGGTGAAATCCCCCTCACACATGTGTCTAGTAGTAAGCATGTTGTTTAATGACCCACTAGGATGACATTTATCAAACCAAGTCAATGTACGGAAACCATCACCAATCTTGTGGATCATATGGTTTCTCATGATCCAACTCCAAGTGACAACATTCTTAGCCTCAACTTGCTAGAAATTTCAATTTTACCACTCAAATGACATGCATGTACCCATTTACCCACATAGAGTTTTTATTGGTGATAGGTATTCCAATCATGGGCGACGTATAGAAGGGGCCGAGCGGGGGCGGCTGTCCCCTGTTTTTTTTGCCAGCAGTGTCGACCTTTCGAATGTTAGGTTAATTTTTTTAGAAACTGATTCCATCCCTGCTGTAAAGATTTAATGTCCATGTTTTAAAATTTTTAACATGTATTATATTTGTGTTATTTAAAATTTTTTTTGCGAGTAGTGTTAATTTTTGGATAAAGGTTGTAATTTATTAACTTGTTTGATTAATATTGAATGAAAATCTATATGGGTTTGTAAGTTGTAAAATAGAACTAGTTTAAAAATCATCTTTTCAACAAGATATTAAATGAGTATCTCACGAATAACTTGATGATTACGAAGTGATGGCATCATATCGAGAATTTCAGATGAGGCAAACAAGTCATCTTATACCAAGATATACCAAGATCCTCTCGAATCACACATGTTTTTCTTTTAAAGCGTTCTCATATGCATTGTTTGATCCTTATGCCACCAAAATATGCCAAGATCTACTAAGTACTATTGGTGACATGGGATTTATTTCATGCAATATGTGAACAAATGTTTTACATGTGTACAAGTGAAGGCTCTTAATAACAAAAATCCCCAAAGTGGAAGTGAGAATACTTTCGTGAATTTCATTACTAAATTTCGATTTGTTCGTTTATTCACATTAACAAATTAAACTGAATTTAGATATAAAATATTTTTTTATTAATATATATAACGTTGAATTCGGCTTATTAGTTAAGGTTTAATCGATTTTTAACCAGTATGGTTTTAATCGGTTTACTCGGTTGAATTGGTTGTAGCTGAATTCGATTCGATAGACTTGCATTCCCAATATGATTATGTTTAGTTTTTGGTTGAGCTAAACAAAATTTCAAAACCATTTCAACCAAACAAAATAAAACTGTTTAAACCGTAAAACTAAATCGTGGAATTACCCTATAAATCATACTTTGTAAGAATCTTGACCTGATCATTGAACCCAAAATCTATCGGAACCAAAACCTAATGCCGAACCAAAACCATAACCAATCCTATTTGAACCGGCATGCACAAATAGTTTCGATTTCTCAGAAAAATTCATAACTGGAACCGGATTACTAAAACCGGTTCCACCTTTGCCCGACCAAACCGGAAATCGGAACGACAAAACTCGAAACCTAACCGGAACGTTTCTTAACTTGTTGAACATAATCATAACCGATCTAAAACTGGAACCTTACCTTTTGCAAAAAAAATAAAAAATAAAAAAAATAACCATAACCGTAACGGCGTAACCCATCTCTTTACTCATTGTCGATTGTCGCCAATAAATTCATTCAGAAATTGGCCCTTTTAATTACTCCGCCCGACAACAAAGTGGCCCAGTCCACATACAATTATCACACGTGCCAGTACTGCCACCGGGCCCACCCCCAAGGCCCCAATTCGCAAAATCTTTCATAATTCTAATTTAGGGTTTCTGTAACGAATTTTGGACGGACGAAAGCAAAATGAGACAATATTGATGAAAGGCATGAGAGGCCACTTACTTTTCTCAAGTATACCGAGATGGAGACCTTTTGTTCTCTTGCGCTAAAAGATCAACGCCAACTGTTTGGTTTGCCGATAATGGTGAAAGATTGGGCACCTACGTGGCACAATGGCCGTTTGGTGCTGCGATGTTTCTAGTATGTTTCTTGCGTAGTTAGCAATCTGGTTTTTGGGTTGCTATTAACTGGGTTTTTGAATTCGTGATTGGATATTTGATAATATTTGTTTGATGTGTGTGTTTTTTTATCAATGGTTATGATCTGGTTTTGTTTGGCTTTCTGAAATTCTTGATGTTTTTGTTTAAGATGACTGTTTGTTAATTGGTTTTGCAGGAGATTCAACACGATTGCTTACTGGGAGTGCGGATCAAACAGCTAAAGCTATGGGATGTTCAAAGTGAACACAAGCTTTTCACTTTTAATTTGATTCTCCTGCCAGAGCTGTTGATTTCTCTGTTGGGTGATAAGCTTGCTGTGATTACTACTGACCCTTTTATGGGTTTGACTTCTGCAATCCATGTCAAACGCATTGCTGCTGACTCTGATGACCGTGAGTTTGCTGTTTCACTATTTTCTGATTTGTATATGGTTCTTTATGATAATTTATAAATTTGATTG